>PVKC010040512.1:0-12325 GCA_004027635.1 Crocidura indochinensis | reverse complement strand
TTTTTTATATAGTTACTTTGTTTAAGCACCATGGTTACATAATTGTTCACGGTTGAGCTCCAGACAGAGGATCTACAACACCCTTTCCAGTGCACATTTTCCTCTATCAATATCCCCAGTTTCCCTCCCATTCACTTTCCCTTGCCTCCAATGTAGCAGGCATTTTACTTCTCGAGAGATTCTTGTGAGAAAACAGAAATTTTCCTCTATCAATATCCCCAGTTTCCCTCCCATTCACTTTCCCTTGCCTCCAATGTAGCAGGCATTTTACTTCTCGAGAGATTCTTGTGAGAAAACAGAAACTAAATAAGATAATCTTCCGCTAATTAGAATAGGATTGTACTAGACGATGGACTGACCAGTGCCTAGATTCTGGACTTCACAGCCCCTCAACTAAGAGAAATAAACTTAAGATTTTTAAGATACCTACTGTACATATCCTGTTCTAGCAAAATATGATAAATTCACACTTATAACAATTGTTTTAACATTTTCATTCAAAGATGTGACTATAAGTTTAGTCAAATAAGTGCTCTAACTAACATAGAACTTATTGTAAAAAGGTATTGGTAAGTGGGAGAAAAGAAGAGTTTGTTATTGTGCAGGTAAATAACCTCAACCCTTTAAAATGTGAATTTTATTGTAAGTACATGATACTTGGAGCTAAGCAGCAATTTTAGGAATGAGTTTTTTAAAGAACAAATCTGGGAAACCAAATTTCTGAGACTGCAGAGCAAAAGAAGGACTTTGATTCATATGATAACATTGTTCAACATCTGAATAAAGTCTAGAATCTCTATATTTATATATTTTTGTTAATAATATTATAAACTTCCTTGGCCAAAGGGATATTAATTATTGTTTCTGTCACTGAAAACAGTGAATATTAAAATAGCTTAATAATCCTTTTGCTAATGAACTTTCTAAAATTGTTAGCTATTAAAAGTTATCTGAGTCAGCCGCTTCATTCGTTTTCCATTGCTTTATAGTATGAACTTGTAATGCCCTACCTTGGGAGAACAGTACCTTCTTGGATAGTCTACATGCCAAATTATTATTTCATTTTCAAGTGAATCAAATCTGATAAAAGCAAAAATACTATCTGGATAGTATTTTTAAGATAAAATTTAAATGTAGTGTTCATTAGTACATTTTTTCTGTGAAATCGATCATGCTCTTTTATTTACATATTGTCCAAAGTGACTTTTATTCAGAGTTGGGTATTTGATACAGAACAGATATTCTATAAAGTCTTACATATTAAATGGGCTTTTTTACATAAAAACAAAATTTAGAACCGTGTTCTACTACAGGATTATTTCTGTTTATTGAGATCTTGACTGTGTTTTAGGTATGTCCCATTCTCTTCCCTTCAAGCCATTGGCCACAGATTTTTTTTTCTGGAATCATTCATCCCATGACCTCTAAATTATTAAAGTTTGGGTCTCATGATTTCACTATTGTAGATTCTCATTTGGATATTTATTTCTGTCCTTTTTAAACACCACCAATGCACCTGAGACCTTTTAGCACCAGTCCCCACCCTTTCATATTTGTGTTTCTTCTCCTCCACTCAATTTTTTCCTTCTCCTTGCTATATTTTCCTGCCTACAGTTTTATCAATAATCCACACTTAAATCCTTGCATCTTTTCATGCAGTTATTCTAAATACCACATATAGGTGATATAATTCTGTATTTATTCTTCTGGCTTTCTTCATTTAAGATAATTTCTTCTAGTTCTATCCATTTTGCAAAAAAATGTGTGATTGCATCATTCTTTATAGCTATGTATGTAGTATTCCATTTTATATATGTACCAATTTTCATGACCCACACATCTGTTGTTGGACATCCGATTGATTCCATTCTTAACTATTGTACTGAATGCTTCAATAAATAGTGTTGTGCATATATTTTTTTGGATCAGTGTTTTAATCTTTTGGTGATAGATACACCAATATGGGATTACTGGGTCATATGGCAGATCTATTTTAGTTGACTGAAAACCCTCTATATTGTTTCTCATAGGCAGCACTCCCACCCGCATTGCTTCTTTTTACCACATCTCCGCCAACACAAATTGTTCCAAGTATTATTGATGTGTCATCCTTACTGGTGTAAGATGATATCTCATTTCTGTCTTAATTTGAATTTCACTAATAAGTGATGATGAGCAATTTTTATTTTTTTGGTTTTTTTTTGGGGGGGGGAGGGCACACCTGTTTGATGCTCAGGGTTTACTCCTGACTAAGAGCTCAGAAATTGCCCCGGCTTGCGGGCACTATATGGGACGTGGAGGGATCGAACCGCGGTCTTTCCTTGGCTAGTGCTTGCAAGGCAGACACCTTACCTCTAGTGCCACCTCACTGGCCCCGATGAGCAATTTTTCATGTGCCTGTTGGTCAACTGTTGGTAATCCTCAGAGAAACGTTTTGCCAACTGTTGGTTATTCTCAGAGAAATATTTGCTTGTTTCCTCTCCCCATTTATGATGGGGTTTTTAGATTTTATGGGGTTAATCTTTGATTACTTTGTATAACCCAGATATTAAACTTTCGGACTGACTTAATTAAATATATATTCAAGAATTCTACTCTAAAGTGTGGGTTTATGTTAAGTCTGAGCCTTGGATTTTCAAATGTTGAATGTGGAAAATATCTTTAATTTTTCTATGTTAAATTATTATGTGATTAAAATAAATTCATAGAACTGGGTAAATTAGAAATTGGAGATAGTATCTAGCTGATAATATTACATTCTATATCAATTTACTGCTGACTGAGAAGGAGCATGAGGAAGATGAATATATATTCAAAGAAGAATAGGAAAATATCTTGAGTTTTTGTTTGTTAGATTGAAACTAATAAAAATATTAGAGAGCTACCAACTGGCCTAGGAGAATAGCAAAGAAAGAAAAGGAAAAATAAGATGTGAGAGAGAATATAATATTGTCTTCCAACCAATGTGTATATGCTTCATATAAATCAATCAATAGCTTTTAGTGGGTATCAGAATACTGAGTATGCAAGACTATCCTAGACTATGAAAATTCTAGTTAAAAATATAGCAAAATGAAGGGGCCAGGCGGTGGCGCTGAAGGTAAGGTGCCTGCCTTACCACGCTAGCCTTGGACGGACTGCGGTTCAATCCCCCGTGCCCCATATGGTCCCCCAGGCCAGGGGCGACTTCTGAGCGCATAGCCAGGAGTACCCCTGAGCGTCACTGGGTGTGGCCCAAAAACCAATATATATATATATATATATAGCAAAATGAAGTCTAAGTCTTTATTGTTTTTTTGGCATTGAAAACTCCTCCTTTCTCCTTATCCAATCTACTACTCTATCTGCCTCTGGCTGTCTTCTAACTCCCATAGCATATTTTGAAATTGCATATTTCAATCATCTATACATGCTAACTGAAGCTGAGTAATGAATGTCTGCAAGGTTTGCACAAGGTTATTAAAAGTTTCTTAATCTGCCACCAACTTCTCTTTTAATATTGTTTGTAGATTTCCTAAAGCACAAGAATAAATTCCCTTGACCCTCTACTCATTAACTTGGAGGGTATGGCAGAAAATCAAAGGTACAAGTCTGTTTGGGCATTTGGTACCTCTTAACAACTTCATGACTGTAGCCTTAAAAATATAAGGCTATCATAATTGCTGATCAAAAGTTCTGAGAAAAGGCAAGTAAAGCTGCAGAAATATCATTAACAAACAGTGGTTTGAAACCATTATTACATTATTACCTTTCAGTTTGTTTTTCTTATAATTAAAATTTTAATTATTAGTAATATTAAAATAAAAATATTAGAAAAAATCAGCTTAGAAAGTTTTTATACTAGAGACATTGATTTGCAATTTAATGGTGACACATCTAAAGAGATATGACTATAGCAAATATAGCTTATACATAGATGGCTTCTATAATTTGAAGAAAACAAAAAGATGTAAATATTGAGCCAAGACTAGTTTGATTCTTAAAGCTATAAGGTATAAGCTTTGAGTATTTGAATAGGTCATTTACCCTTCTTATAGAAAGCTTTCTTTAAAGAAAATGTCCAGTTTCCTAGAATGCCTAACACACACTTTATTTTTGTTTTGCACATTTTATTTCTTATTAAAATGTAAAACTTAAGTTAGTAGTGTTCTAAGGTATTAGAGATAATTATCTGTGTATGATATTTTCTTTTACACCAAATGTTTAATTTTATCTTTTATCAAACTATTGATCTCTTTGACCCCATTTACTCACCCTTCCTATTTTGACAGTTTAAAGTCTAAAGTTTGTTTTTGCCTAACATGTACTTAAATAAGTCAATTCTTTTAATAAGACTTTGAGCTGCTATTTTATTTTATATGCAAGGAGAATGGGGCTGAGAAGTATGGAACTATGTAGCTATTAAGCTCAAATCTATATGAAAGTTTTGAAGTTAAGAACCAACATCTAAGCCTCTAATGAAGAGTGTAGGGAAAGTGTGGTGAAATTAGTTATTAAAGTTTTCAACTCAATTCTAAATTGGGATTTTTCTAGAATATTAAAAGAGCTGGTAGTTAAGAGTAAAGCACATTCATGTTTTGGGGAGTAAGAGAAGGGAGGTCTGTGTGTTCTTTTAAATGTGTAAGTAATAAAGAATAAATAAAACATGTCCTTTTGGTTTGTTTAGTTTTCAAATCATTCCAGTGCAATTTGCAGTAAAAACTGCTTTCATTTTAAGTGATCAAAGCGTGCATGATCCAATCAGGTCAACAGAGGCAACAAGCCAGAACAATGTAAACATGTGTAAGCTCCCTGTTACTAAAGTTATTACTAAAGCTGACAAAAGAAGATAATAATATGCACATCTCAAGACAGTTAAAAGAAAATAAATATATACTGAGGAAACCAGTTTGAAGATGACACTGTGGCAGGGACTATATAAATGTGCAATTATCATTTGCCGCCTTCTTTGTTTCAATTATAATTGAGAGCACTAGTTGAAATTTATTTTCTTTTTTTTCTTCCTTCCTCTGGAATTTTTCTTTCTTTTCCCTAAAGGACAGTTTACTGCTGAGGAACCTATTTTCTTTGAGTAATAGAGACCTTTCGTGGCCCTGGGAGAAAACTTTTGCATATTAATAAAATGTTCCAGTTTTTCACATGTCCATTTGGGTGTCAGCAGAGCAATTGGAATCAGCCAAGAGGTTAGGCAGGCCACCAAGAGCTCTGCTCTAAGCATTTTATGTCTTAGTCACACCAAAACCATTGGTTGCTACTCTAGGACAAGGATAATGGCTGTGTGTATGCTTGCCAAGTATAAACAATGCTGCCCTGTGAAAAAGAAAAGTAAAAATTAACTTTTTGGAGACGGTATTATTTGGAATTTTTCATGCAAAGCAAGCGGCTATATATTTTTTATATTCTCACATGTTTCTTTAAAAAATATTTTAGTTAATTGAGAACTTAGAAAATGCAAGATTTATACATGTTCTAGAGAGTTATGAAAGATTGCTTAGAGCTAGCCTAGCACATAGTAGGCCCTTAATCAAGTGGTCACCATCAGCATTATATTGTACAGTAGCCTCTCTTGTTTTCCATGGAAGAAATTGAAACAGTGCAAAGTGAGCAATTGATCAGGGCCAGAGACTGACACTGAGGGATTGGAGTCTCCTGTTATATTTTTTAAGCCAGATATATTTTCTCTTTAAATCTTGATAGATGCCAGAAATGAGCTACTCTTCAGTGTGTTTCCTGGGAAAGTTGACCTAGTAGGTTTGTCATTGACTCATATGGTTGACTATTGCTAAATTATGCTACAGAAGTCAATATACAAGTCAGTGCTCTTCAGCAAGAGAACAGTGGTAAAGGCCACAGGGTCTGTATTCTGATCAGTTTCTAAACTCCCCTCAATTGTAGATCTGCTCTATTAAAGAGCCACTCTGTGGACCCTGTATCCTCAAAAAATATGTGGAGGTGCATATTACCTGTAAGACAAACCAAAAAAGTAAAAGATAAAGGATAGGTTGAAGAGTTCTCAACTATGGCTAAGCTTTCTACTACATTTTTTTTAAATTGTGGTCAAAGTGAATTACAATTCTTTAAAGTACTATTTGAGGAACATAGTGACAATGAATGAGGAGCATTCCCACCACCAATGTTGTCCTCCCTCCACCCCTGTTCCCATCATGCATCCCATATCTTCCTCCTTTACCCCAGTAATGCTAGTGCAACTGTTTCCCCCTTGTACAACTTGCTATAGATTGAGTATCAATTCTGTTGTTGTTGACTTTGGATTTGGTTTTAATGTCTGATCAGTTTTTATTTCCACCAAATGAACATTCAACTGTCTGGTCTTGGTACCATCAGGGTGGGGGGAGGGGAGAGAGGGAAGGCAAACAAAAATGAAAAAAAGTAGGAGTCCGTCTAAGTGTTATAATATCCACTTATAAGAAGGAAGGGAAAAAGGAAGAAAAAATCAGCAAAACAAAACAAAAACAAACAAAAAATTGAAAGAGTAACAACAAAATTACAAAAAGAATAAACCAAAAATAAACCAAAACCCAAAAACCATCAGCTATGGACAAAAGAAAGAGAAAAAAGTTAAAAGCCAGACCAGCAACTCTTTCCATTACTTTAAGTCATCTTCATAGTTGACATAATTGATCTTGAAGGTCATGGTAATTCATTGTTGTAGACAGAAGTCTTATGCAGTGCATTGTGTGTCTCTTTTTTAATGAAATGTTTTGTAGAAAGCAGAAAAGTCTAAAAGTCTAAAAGTTTTGTTTTATTTTTTTTGGAGGGGAGGCACATCCAACAATGCTTAGGGGTTACTCATGGATACATGCTCAGTAATAACTCCTGCCAGCGTAGGGAACCACATAGGATGCCTCAGATAGAACCCAGGTTGTGCATGGCAAACATTCTACTTATGTGTGTTATTGCTCTGACCCCCTATTTTGTTAAATTATTTAAACACTGATGAGGGCTAAGTTCTGATTCAGAGCTCAAAAATAGAAGCAGAGAGAAGCAGAGAGAGTGTACTTATTTCTCAAGTCAGAAAATATTGCCAACCATCAAAAAAATGAGGAACTTGGCTTTTTCAGAGATAAAACCCAGAGCTTGAGAACTAAGGAAACCCTCAGATACTCCTGACTGCATCACTATGAAAGCTGGTTAACCTACATTGAGAATAATATTTGCCACTGGCTTGTGGTAGATGGCCCTGACTATATTGAGAAAAGTTCCTTTCATTCCAATCTTGATGAGGTTTTTTTTTTTTTTTGTAAATAAAAAATGGGTGTTGTATCTTATCAAATGCTTTCTCGGCATCTATTGATCCGATTGTATGATTTTATTTTTATTTTTTGATATGGTGCATTATATTGATAGATTTATGGATGTTAGATCATCCTTGCATTCCTGGATTGAAACATACTTGGTCATGGTGATTGTACTTCTGTGAGGCATTGGATTCCATTTGCCAGAATTTTGTTGAGGATCTCTGCATCTGTGTTCATCAGGGATATTAGTCTGTAATTTTCTTCTTTGGCAGCATCTCTGTCTGGTTTTGGTATCAAGATGATGTTAGCTTCATAAAAACTATTTGGAAGTTTCTTCAATTTTATGAAAGCCTGAAAAGGATTGGTAGCAGTTCCTCTTAAAAAGATTTGAAAGAATTCATTAATGAGCCCATCTGAGCCTGGACTTTTGTTTTTGGGAACACTTTTGATTACCGTTTTTCTTAACTTTTTATTATGACTAAAGTGCATTACAAATCTTTCACTGCATCATTTATGGTACATTGTGACAATGAATAAGGGGCATTCTCAGTGCTGTCCTTCCTCCATCCCTGTTCCCAGCATGAATACTATATCTCATAGCAATCCCCCCAAATGCTAGTGCAACTGGTTTCCACTTTACAGCTTGTTGTAAATTGAGCATCCATTCCACTGTCATTGGAGATAAAAAGGTTAAGAAAAAAGGGAGAAAAAAAATTGGTAACAACTACCAAAAAAAAGAGAGAAAAAAAATGGAAGAAAAAAGAAAAAAATATATACCCAGCAAATAAAAATAAAAATAAATCACCAAATAATAACCACAAGAGTGAAAAAGAAAGAGAAAAGTGGAAGAAAAAAGAGAAGGAAAATAAAGTGAAAAACTAACAAATCAATACAAAACAAGAAAAAGTAGGGGTGCTAGAGTGGCAGGGTTCCCCCCCCACCCCGGCCAACTTTTTTTTTTTTTTTTTGCATAGGCTCAGTAAACATTGGGGAAGAAAGGGAATTCTCGTGGCCTAAGAGATTCAGGGTTTCTCCATCCTTAAAGCATATTATCATGGGATCAACTCCTGGCAAGTTCCTCCCTCTCACTTTCTTTGCGAGGTTTATCAATCTTGTTTATTTTTCCAAAGAACCAACTTTTGCTTTCTTGATCATTCAGATTGGTTTTTGGATTTCATTTCATTGATTTCTGCTCTAAGCCTTCTGCCTACCTACTTTTGGTTTCTTTTGTTGATCATTTTATAATTTTATAAGCTGTGTCATTAAGTTGTGTCATTAAGTTTTTTATGTAGGCCCCTTTTTTCCTTCCTGATTTGTGCTTGCAAAGTTATAAATTTTCCTCCTCCCAATGCCACTTTTGCCGTGTCCCACAAATTTGGATAATTTGTATCTTCATTGGCATTTGATTCCAGGAATCTTTTGATTTCCTCTTTGAGTTTATTTTTTACCCACTGGTTGTTCAGTAGTAACTGTTTAATTTCCAGGTGTTAAAGTTTTTCTTCTGTGTCCCTTTGTAGTTCACGTCTAATTTCAGTGCCTTGTGATCAGAAAGGGTAGTCTGCATGGTTTCTATCCTCTTGATTTCATAGATGTATGTTTTATGGGCATCATGTGGTCTATCCTGGAGAATGACCCATGTGCATTGGAATTGAATGTGTATCCATGTTTTTGTGGATGGAGTGCCCTATATATACTTGTTTCCATAGTCTACTTTCTTCCATTTCTATTTTAAGAATTAGTATATTTCTGTTAGGTTTCAGTCTGGTTAACCTATCAAGAGGTCACAAGGCAGTGTTAAGGTCTCCCACAATTATTGTGTTGCTATTGATATCTTCTTTTAGATTTGTCAACAATTGTACTAAATATTTTGCTGGTCTCTCATTGGGTGTGTATATGTTTAGGAAGGTGATTTCTTCCTGTTGTATATATCTCTTGATTAGTATGAAATGTTCATCTTTTTCCCTTACAACTTTTCTGAGTCTAAAGTCTATGTCATCTGATGTTACGATATCATGGCCACTCCAGCTTTTTTTTCGTTTTGTTTTGTTTTGTTTGTTTTTTTGGGCCACACCCAGTGACGCTCAGGGGTTACTCCTGAGCTCAGAAGTCGCTCCTGGCAGGCACGAGGGACCATATGGGAACAGGGGGATCGAACCGTGGTCCGTCCTATGGTAGCGCAGGCAAGGCAGCAGGCACCTTACCTCCTGCGCCACCTCCCGGCTCCCAACACTCCAGCTTTTTTAAAGGTGTTTTGCTTGAATGATTTTCCTCCAGTTTGGCACACTTCATAAAGAACAAGAACTATCAGTGCTGGTGGGGATGTGGAGAGAAAGGAACTCTCATTCACTGCTAATGGGAATGACATCTAGTCCAACCTTTATGGAAAAAATATGAATATTCCTCCAAAAATTGGAAATTGAGTTCCCATCTAATTCAGCTATACCATTCCTAGGAATATACCATAGGAACACAAAAATACAATTCCAAAATCCCTTTCTTGTACCTATATTCATTGCAGTGCTATTTACAATAGCCAGACTATGGAAACAATCAGGATGCCCTTCAACAGATAAATGACTAAAGAAACTGTAGTACATATATACAATGGAATATTATGCAGCTGTCAGGAGAGAAAAGTCATGAAATTTTCCTATACATGGATGTACATGGAATCTATTTTGCTGAGTGAAATAAGTCAGATGGAGAGAGATAGATGCAGAATAGTTTCACTCATCTATTTTTTGTTTGTTTATGTTTTTGTTTTTGGCCACACCTTTTTGACTTTCAGGGGTTACTCCTGGCTATATGCACAGAAATTGCCCCTTATTGTGGGGACCATATGGGATGTCAGGGGCTAGCACTCTCAAGGCAGATGCCTTACTATAGCATTCCCTCTCTGGCCCCATCATCTATGGTTTTAAGAAATATTAAGGACATTATTGTAATAATGACTAGAGACAACAGACATGAGGGCTGGAAGCACCGGCTCACAATATGTAGCTCACCACAAAGTGTAATGATGTAGTTAGGGAAATACCTACACTAACAACTATCATGACAATCTTAATGAGTGAGAGAAGTAGAATGCCTGTCTCAAATACAGGAAAGAATCTGGAAAAAGAGAGGGGTGGTGGCAATGTTGCACTGGTGAAGGGAGGTGTTCTGTTTATAACTGAAACCTAACTACAATCATGCTTGTAATCATGGTGCTTATTAAAAAGAAAGGAAAAGAAAGTTGTTTAACCAGTGAGGGCCCAGGCTGGAATTGCCACCTGCATTCAGACAGTCATTCATATCAAATGTTTAGGATAACCATTGATCTCTACTTACTAGATGCCAGAAGTATCTCTTTTATCCCTACAATGACAAATATCTCCAAGGAATTGCTCAGATAAATCTCTACTGAGTGACATCATTACCTAAAGTATAAAGAGTATGTCAATGTATAAGGTGCCATTAGAACCTCAAGAATTATCAGTAGAAGGACTTATCAGGGCAGTGAAAGTGTACAGTAATTCTAGTGCAATGAACAAAATAAAACAACTCACTTAACTTGCTTCTTCATTGAAAAAGTGTTTTCTCCTAAAATCTAGCCATGTTAACAGTAAGGAAATGAAGTATAAAAAATATAGGAAAATATTTATTGACCACATTTGCTTGGCATTCATATAAATCTTAAGTTTGTAATAACGGAAAAGAGGAAAGTCATAGAAAAAGGAGGTAAGTAAATAAGGAAGGCAAAAGGAAGGAACAAATAAAAATAATGACTACTTGACAATAAATCAACTATCATGTAAATTATTATGATATATAATATTGTAACTATTATGCAATCTGTCAATTATTAAATTAACATGTGCTATATGTATCTGGTAGTGACTTAAATATCATATACAAGAATACCAGAAATTTTATATGGATGTCATGTTTAATTCATGAAACTCTTCAGAAAGGCATTGTCAAGTGTCCAAAACATTGCCAAAAATCATTAAAGATCAACTTCCAAAACAGCGACTAATTTGATAGTAAAATATGCTCTAAAGTAGGGGCCAGAGAGATAGCATGGAGTTAGGGCTTTTGCCTTTCATGCAGAAGGTCATTGGTTCAAATCCTGGCATCCTATATGGTCCCCCGAGTCTGCCAGGAGTGATTTTTGAGCATAGAGCCAGGAGTAACTTTTGAGCGCTGCCGGGTGTGACTCAAAAACCAAAAGAAAACCAAAACAAACAAAAAATATGCTCTAAAGTATTTTATTCTTAACAGGAATGCATCTTCTAGTCTTTCTAAATTCACAAACTCTGGAGATTTCAAAGATTTGAGTCAATTCCCCTTATGAATATCTAGTGTCTAATTTTATATAATTATTGTTGCATTTTTGTTAATTAATGGTTTAGTTTTACAACACTACTGTTATTTCTTCTTTACCTTTATCAACCACTTTTTGCTTCTTTGTTTTTGGGTCACAGTAGGTGAGGCTCGGGGGTTACTCCTAGCTATGTGCTCAGAAATTACTCCTGGCTTGGGCGACCATATGGGATGCAGTGAATTGAACCCAGGTTCATCCTGGGTCAGTCGTGTATAGGCAAATGCCTTACTGCTGTGCTATTGCTCCTGCTGACCCCTCAACCCTTTTATTATATCAAGTTTCAAAATTTCTCACCAGACTACCTCTGAATAAGCCTCAATAAATCTAGTATCAGAAAAAAGTATAGGGTAAACGAGATATCCTTTAATCCCAGTTGTCAGTAATGCCCCCACCCCTCTCAAATAAATAGACATTTCATTTGGAGGTACCGAGGGTGGGGAGGGAGAGGATTAGAGGCGCAGGGAGCGTAATGTACTCAAGTGAGTGATGACTTCTCCAAAGGTGGAGGGCGCACTGGTATGCAATATGAATGCTTGAAAGTCCGGGGCCGGGCGGTGGAGCTGGAGGTAAGGTGCCTGCGCTAACCTAGGACAGACCGCAGTTCGATCCCCCGGTTCCCCATATAGTCCCCCGTGCCTGCCAGGAGCGACTTCTGAGCGAATAGCCAGGAGTAACCCCTGAGCGTTACCGGGTGTGGCCC
>PVKC010040511.1:0-12308 GCA_004027635.1 Crocidura indochinensis | reverse complement strand
CTACAAGTCTCCTCATTCTACTCTAGAATTACTTTAAAATCACTCAATTATCCTTCCTCTATTTCAAAGATGATGAGTGTAAGTAGACATCTCTTCTGTTTAAGTGTGTGAATTGAAATTATAGAAATTAAAAAAAAATGATTCAGGGTTTTTCTTCAAATAGTAATATTTTTGTGAAATCTGAGCATATTTCAATTTTTAAAATAATTTACAATTGAATATGTAATCTATCCCAGAAAAAAATCTCTTTCCAACACAGTTACAAGCAGCGGGTTAGGGCAAAGGGAAGATGGGAGGAAACTGGGGACATGGGTGTTGTAAAATGTGCACTGGTAAAGGGTGCTGTGCATGTATGATTGAAACTCAATCATGAACAACTTTGTAACTCTTAAAATATGTATTATGGACATTGTAAACTATGCTGTTTCAATGAAGTTATTTTTAGAAATTAAAAAAATTAAGTGTTTCTTTCTTAAAGATCTATCTAGAAATACATTAAAAGACACATAGACTGCAAAAATTTCTCCATATAATAGTAAACAGGTAATTAGAACTATTACCTGTTCTAACAAACAAAAATTAAGGACAAGTTCTCTTGAAAACACTGGAGAGCTCAAACACAGAGTAACTAATTACTGTCAAACAGAAGAAAAAAAGAGGATTCTATAATTAGTACACAATTTTAGTCCACATAATTTGACATGCATATTAAAGATAAGATTAAGTGACTCTAAAGATGATACTTTTCTGGACAGCTTTAGTAGACTAAGGACTATTAGGATCTTTATCTAGAACAATAAACATGTTGGGATAAGCCTGTTAAATGTTCCTAATTTTAGACATATATTCCAATATACTGTATTTTATATAAATATATATTTGTTTAAATATGAATATGAAAGAGTATATTGACATATTCAATAAATAAGTACCCAGTACCCAGTAAATAAGGATAACCAGAAGTACAGAAATATGCTATAGAAATATGGGCAAAGTGCCATTTTATCTCATTCTCTACTGAAGTGAATCTTATTACACAAGCAATAATATTTTTGAGATAAGATCTCTCTCGATATGTCTGAGCCTTTGAATATTTTGTCAATGTGATATACAGCACACAAAAAGACCTAAAATAAACTAGAAATACAAGTAGAAATACAAAAAGAAGTGCAAGCAAATGTTCTTTAGTAAATATCTTACTAAAGACCTGCAAGGTACATAATACCGTTTATGTCAATGTCAAACTTTTTTCGCTTTGAAATGAAATAAGGCAAACATTCCTATTTTATCATACCTATATGATAGTTACTTTTGAACTATATAAAATGCACAAGAAATAATTTCCTATGCATCTGATTTTATAAAATTTAGTGTCATATGAAATGTTGATTCTATATGAAATGCCATTATTGTATGAAGTAGTTATGTCTTCCTATATGAGATACAGGAAATTTTATATATACATAATTCTGAAATTATTTTAATGCAGATACTATATTGAAATTAATTACCTTACTTTGGTATTTCTGACATGTGAGCCCAGATGTGCTTCACTGTTTAGAAAATTGTTCTGTAAATAATAGACATCAGTGGCATTAATGGAATTTTTGTTTAGGTACCAAAAGTATCTTTGGTTTAAACATTTTATTGTCTCTATCTTATCAAATTAGGAGAGGATAATATGCCAAAGTTGAAAAGCACTGATTTACTCCAAGGCCTAACTAGTGAAGGAAGTCATAATAATTATCATGTAAACTATACATGGTTAGACTGGTAAGTATTCCATATTTCAAAGTAGCATCAAATTAGAATCTATCGATTACAGGAACATTGCACTATTGATAAATATTAATTGCTGAAACAACTATAATATTGTAATGCTATCATGTTTTCTCAAGTATATATAGGTGCGATACATAATTGATGTAAAAATGGAAAACATTTTTGGATTTCATTTTACAAAAGAGGCCCAAATGGACAGTAATATATAAACTCCATTACACATAAGTTATCAAGAATATAAATGGAAACCACAATAAAATAAAACCCTTGCCTATCTCTTGAAAGAGGATAAAACTGAAATGACTGAAGGCATCTGTGATAATGAAGAATAACAGCAACTCATAAATGCTTAGTGGGAATAATATAGATATAACCTCTTTGAACAAACTATTTTAAATTATATTCTGAAGTTGAAAATGCAAACTCCCTTATATAAGTTTATACTTAATAGACCATTTTTGTGAGTCGGGAGAGATATCTACAAACTCAGAAACAATCAAATCTCCATCCTTGGAAGAAAGGGTAAGTAGATTGTATTATACTAATACCCCAAAGAGTAAATAGCAGCCAACTACAGCCATTCAAAACTATAGATGACTTTTATAACCCTATTCTTTAAGAGTCTAGACATAAATATATATACTTATATATATTATGTGATTTCATTAACATATAGTTCAAGAGCAATAACAACTAAATTCTTAATGTATGATGATGTATACTTTGGAAGCAAATGAAACATAGGGAATTAATAAGTACAATTCAAGACAGTATCTTTTTCTGGAGGGAATTAAGTAATTTATTAGAAAGGTCTCTAGTATTATAAGGGACTCTGATATTTGGAAGTTCTTTTTTTTTGTGTGTGTGTGGTTTTTGGGTCACACCCGGCAGTGCTCAGGGGTTACTCCTGGCTCCATGCTCAGAAATTGCTCCTGGCAGGCACGGGGGACCATATGGGACACCGGGATTCGAACTGATGACCTTTTGCATGAAAGGCAAACGCTTCTTTTTTATCTCCGATATGAGAAAATCAAATGAAAACTCAATGAACTCATGCATGTGCATATAGGAATATGAATATTGTTTCATACATGTTTTTCCTTAAGCAACTAAAGAAAAATGATTGCTTCCATAAATCACTAAAATATTTGAGTCTCCTACTTAAAATGATTTATTCTGCTTTGATATACTAGTTCTTTAGCTACTATCTCTTTGAGGATTTATAAAAAAAAAGAGATAAAGAGTGAACAATAACTGTGAGATAAATATAAATAAGTTCTTACAAACAAAAGAAAAGAGATAAGACCCAGAAAAAAATGTGAAATAAAACAAGGAATATGTGCTGAGTTTAAACAGATTAGAGTAAAAAGACCCTTCAAATACATGGATAAGAAATTGTGGTTCTATAAATATGTAGTAAACAATGGAATGTTTCTCACCTGTAACTAAAGAAATATGTTGCCATATTCTAGTTTTGTTTTGTTTGGGGCCACTCTCTATTATGTTTAGGGTTTACTCCTGGCTCTGTATTCAGGAGTCTCTCCTGAGATTGCTCAGGGATGCAATGGTATGCTGGGGTTGGAGGATTGCAAGGCAAGTGCCCTGAACACTGAACTATTCTCCCCTCAAGCCACACCTTGCAATGCCCAGGGCTTACTCTAATTATTTAATCAGAATCACTCCTAGCAAGCTTGTAGAATCATATGGAATCATAGGTATGGAAACCAGGACAACCTCATGCAAGGAAGAGATTATCTCTAAAAATATAAAGTTGTTACCTTTCAGGGAAAAGATCGTGTCACTTATGGCTATGGCTACCTCTCAAAGAAAGTTGAATTTTGAAATCACATTTGCCAGTCAATTAGCCATGTTTTCTAAGAATGATATTTTTGAGGACAAAAAATGAATTTTGGTATCAACTCAACTATCAACATTTTTATCACTGTAATGAGTATGCAGTTTTATTGCATTAGAGTTGAGATTTGTAATTCTTCCTTGATTAAAGTATTGAACATCTGTTAAAAAAAAATCACTTCTTCTCTTCCTCCAAACATGTTTCTGTTTCTAATTCCAATGTCAAGCCAAGAAAAGAATAAAAGTATGGGATTCAATTCTACTCTTTATAAGGTAGTCATTTAAACTTTTATGGTGCCCTGTTGAACAAAAGTTCCCTTTAGAAAGGCCAGGAAAATGGAGTCAACTTAAGAGCATAGGAGATGGTAGGTAGAAGATGGAGTAAAATGGCTGTCTGTCTTTTTTTTGGGGGGGGGGGTTGGGCCACACCCAGTGACGCTCAGAGGTTACTCCTGGCTACTATGCGCTCAGAAGTGACTCCTGGCTTGGGGGACCATATGGGAAACCGGGGGATCAAACCTCCGTCTGTCCTAGGCTACCGCAGGCAAGGCAGGCACCTTACCTCCAGCGCCAGTGCCCGCCCCTGCTGTCTGTCTTTGCTGTCCAAAATATCTCAGCATTTCCTTCTGTTCTGAAACTTTCTTTCACATTCAAAGGAAGGCTTAGGGTCTTTTGTTAGATCTACAATTAATGAGTCTTGACTAGAAGGTCTACACTGTTGTACCTCCTCTTGTTACATCTTGACTTTAACGTGTCCAAGTCAATCAGACTTACATCCATTGCACTAAACAGATTCTGAGGAAAGTACAAGTATAGCTCAACTCTGAAGAGACTCTTGGGGTCAGTCTCTACATTTAATGAAATGCCCTATCTACACTGTCAGTTTTGGGCAAGTAGAGGGCAGAAAGTTAGAGGAGAGTCCATGCCAGTGTTTTGCCCAGGATAAATTGCACTGAGGAGTGATATGTTCTTTGCAAAATATCCAGTTTAGGCAGTAGTGGGAAATAAGACACCTCCTTGGAGTTTTAACCCACCAAGCCCAGTTGCCAAAAAAGTTCAATAGAAAGAAACAGAAAACAATCTGATCTGTCAAGGATTTTATTAGCTTCCCTTAAGTGATATCTGAGGGCTCTGATATACTCATGAAACTGCCACAGTCAAATAAAATAAAAAATGATAGAAATCGAGGAAAGCCCCGTGAAGGTTTCCAACAGTCTCACCCGCCTCTGCTTCTCCGATTACTCTCTCATCTCAGGTCACAGGGAGGTGTGAAAGAAGGGGAGCAGACAAAATGCCTCTGGCAGCCCTCACAAATATACTAAAGAGGGCATTCAAAAGTTGGTCACACTAGAATGAATCTTTCAGGCAGAAAGCGAGGTGTGAGACTACAAATTGTCAGAGACTGATAAGAAAATAACCTATTACCTGCACAAAATGCATTCTATTTCCCAGGCCTATAAAAGGGAGGAGGGAGTGACAGAAAAAGAGAGAGAAATGAGGTTACTCATTTTTATAAGATACACAGAAAGTTTTTCATCAACTTATTGATAAAAAATTAAGAATCACCACCCTTTGTAAAACATTTCACTTATTGTGAACTCAACTATTTCATTCTCAAATATGAGGCCACTTATATAGTCTGAAATCTGATTATTAGGTAACATACAAATAAATATACATTACCTTTCCTGGTACAAGGACACATAAGAGGGCCAGGAAACAAGATTTGTAGATTTTGAGAGTAGGGTCTTGGAAATCAAAGCATTCAGAAAACAAATGGATAGCAATCTAATGGGCCTTTGGCATTGCAGGAAAATTTGCACATTTTCAATTGCTGACATCAGTGGCTTTCTGCTCTCCCAGTCTCTAGCAAGCTCCCTGGAAAATGCCTGCCCTTCTTTATTGAAGATATTCAAATTGCTTTCTAAGGAACGACTGTGGCAAAAAATGGCAATAGGGAGAGGAGCGTTTTAGTCACAGTCTCTTTTGCCTTATTTGTCCCAGACCTGGAGACCTATTTTGCCCGTTAATATGTGAACATATTTAATTCACAAATCTCCAAATGATGCCACTTCTTAGTAGCATTATTTAAAATTATGATTGCTAACACATTAAATGCATGCATGAAAACTAAAATGCATTTACATAATTATAGATGGGAATTAATTTATCTGGTCTTTCTCTACTCCCATGTGGTGTATTCATTTTGTGTACGAAGGTTAAATTGAATTTACATACAATGTCTCTAGGAGATTTCACAGACAGGAGTTCTAAATGATTCAATAACTGACTTTGAAATACTGAGGCCCCAGACAATAGGATGACCTGGTGAACACACAATTATGGAATCAAACGAAAAGATTTTAAAAAGATTTTAGAGCAAAATCTGGAACTTGTTCATTTCATTACCATTCACTTCTGGGCTATTGACCACTTGAAAGATTTTTACTCCTAAAGTAGCTCATTTTGAGGGTTTTGGTAGAAATGTTCTAGAAACAGAGAATGCTTCTCCATTTTTCTCTCCTCACTGAGACTTTGTATTAGAAACTCTATTATCAGTACTAAAGAAGACAATGGCTTATTCTGGATCTACAACTTTTTTTTTAGAAGTATTGTTTTACATCACCTTGGAGTCTGAAACAAAGAAAGATAGTACAGTAAGAAAAATGGTTTGTGTTTAAAACTGATATTGTGCTTGACATGCTTTTACAAATATTGCATTAGAGTCTCCTCTTGAGTATTATGCTCTTAAATCTTGCACCTACAGGTGTTCTCTAGTCACAGTCTTTTGTGTAAGTCATTTCTCTGAAGCAACATCTATTGGTCCAGTTTACAGAGGGATAAATGAATAAATACCTTCATATCATTAGCCTTTCCCTATACAGGGAAATTAAAAGTGTAGTAGAAGAAATATTTGTTTAAAACTACTGCTTTATAGAAATGTTCTGGAAATAGTTGGAGATATCACTTTTATAACAGAAAGGGAGATAAACATAAAAAAACACTCATTCTATAAGATCACACCAGAGATGATTAGAGAAACAGTCCATTTAGAATTATGTACAGAAGTTCAATTATACCCCTATTATTGACTTCAGATTTGTAGTGTCATAGTATATTACTTTAGTTCTGTTCAACTCTATTCCATTTATTTAATTCAATTAGTTTAATTGTATTCAAAATACACCCCAGACAAATACAAACATTCCTGCTTTAGAAAGCTTCTGATTACCATATCCTCCTGAGTCCTCTCTTGCCTGATTCTTATAAACATATTAAGTGTCTGTCATCAGGGCCTGGGAGATAGCATGGAGGTAAGGTATTTGCCTTTCATGCAAAAGGTCATCAGTTCGAATCCCGGTGCCCCATATGGTCCCCCGTGCCTGCCAGGAGCAATTTCTGAGCATGGAGCCAGGAGTAACCCCTGAGCACGGCCGGGTGTGACCCAAAAACCAAAAAAGTGTTTGTCATCATGGATATCAGAGGAAGAGTTTCTGTATAGAAGTTGGATCTGAATTTTCAGTGCCTATTATGGTCACATACTTATTTCAGCTGATCTGTTTCTAATATCATTGTATTTTCCTGAACTTCATATAATGTTGGGTTTAGAATATGGTTGAATAATATATCACTAACCAAATGAATACATGTAGTCTACTAAAAATAAGTAAAAAAGAATATTTACAAAACTGTGAGTTAATCACCCCTTGTAGATAACCATAAGTCTTAAAGGTGTTTCAAAATTTTCTCTGAAATCCAAATCCCACTTTGAAAACTAAGGATAAGACAACAGGGTTCAAGCAACTAGTAAAAAGATGTAGATATCTTGAAGCCATTTTATAGAAAGGTATCCTTAAAATTTATTATTTACATTTATCAATAAGGTCTTCATGGGACCCTTTTATGCACTACTCTAGTTCTGTCTGAAGACCCTAAAGCAGAATAGAAGCTAACACCAATTAAAGAAAATAAGTTAAAGTGCATTAAAAATTTATTAGTCAGATGAGCAAGAAAAGGATTTATCTATTGCCCATTTGCCTTAAAAAAGACAGGCAAATAGACATTGTCTGATATTTAAATTTTAACACATCATTATTAACTTAAATGAGCTTAACTCAACTCAGAAACAGCTTGATTAGTATTGATCTTTAAAATTAATAATAAATCTATTTCCCTCAATTTTTGAGGTCCTATTTTTTACAGTACTGTATATGATAGCTTCATGCATGCATATGTCATTCCAACACTCACAGAGAGTCCTTCCATCTGCCAAGTCCCATATACCCCTAACATTCCCACTCACAAGAGAAGCTCAGAAAAACTCTCCAGTTCTGTTTCCTGTAATCATTTGTTGTTTTCTTACAATGGATCCTTTTATCTAACAATGAGAAAGATAATTTTGTTATCTGTCTCTTATCTATGACCAACTTCACCCAGCTTGACACCTTCCAGTAAAATGAAATCTTTTTATATTATGCATAGAGATTGGAATCAACTTCCACAAAATTACATTTTTCTAGGCATCATGTGCCCAAAGGAGCAAGGATATATAGAAATATAACACATAGTGTTAAAAATAACTTAAAATAATTTTTTAAAAACTCATTAAAACTTGCTTGCAAACAACCAGCTTGTTTTAGAAGGTCTCATGAAGAGTTAATTTCTCTTTCTGAAAAGAATAGGTGATTCCTTACAAAACAATCTCAGAAAAGGAAATGTTCCTTAGTTATCTGTTTTAAAGAATTTTCATGTCCATGTGTGTCTAGGCTTTAATATGGGCCAATAAGATCTACAGAGGTGGTTTCTTCTTTTTTTTTTCTTTCTTTTTTTTTTTTATTATGGTGTGTTTTATGTCAGCTCCTCAATTTCTGCAAACGTCAGTGATAATCAGCTCAGTCTGTATTGATGCAAAAATGAATGAATTGAGGCTAGGGAGAGTTGAAGTCCTCCTGAGAGATTTGCCCGTTTATATCCCAGAGTCTGTCACTCCTTGAAAGCAGAGGAGAGATGCCCTTTTCATTCCCTGCTCCTCGAGTAATTACTGGCTCAGGTAATGGGTCAGTGGGGCACTTGGGACTCCTGCATGCCAAAGAAAAGAAATCAATGTCAGCACTGGAAAGAAACAACCCAGTGGTCCTGTCAGGAAGCACCACCACTTGTCCCAGGGAATTGCCTGACCTTGATGGCATTACTAGTAAAAACAAACAGCATCTGAGATTCAAGACTCCACATTTTATCCCCATCCAGGGAAGACGACTAGGGAACAAAGGACAACAAATGTGTTGGTAAAATATGACTTGTCTTCTGTGTTTTTTTGGCTAAGTAGTCTTGTGGGAAATCAAATATTTTGAACAAATGCTTCTGTGTACTTATTGTTCCCAGTGTTCCGGTGTGTGAAAAGTAGTTCAGAGAATTATCTGTGTAAAGATCACCTTGTCCGTTTTTTTCAGACCTCATAAGATTTTGGGTCGGTATTGCAAAGTAGTCCCAAGAAGGTCTTAGAAATGTTCACACCTTTCATTTTGGCCCATACAAAATATCATGGCTTAACCTCCAAGGGTCAATAGAACTAAATCTGTGATTCTGCCCCTTCTCAGCTTGACTCTGTGACATCACAGTTGTCTTCTGTATTATGAAAAACCACACTTAAAAAACAGAGACCTGAGTTTGTGTGTAGTGAAACATCTATAGGAAAAGAAAAGATATATCATCCAACCCTAATATTCAGAATCAATGTCGGTACCTACAGTTCTGTCAAACCTTTTAAACAGGGGGCCAGTTCACTGTTCTTCAGATTGTTGGAGGCTGGACTATAGTAAAAACAAAAACTATGAACAAATTCCTATGCACACTGCATATATCTTATTTTGAAGTGAAGAAACAAAATGGGAACAAATACAGTATGTGGCTCGAGGGCCGTAGTTTGAGGACCACTGATAGATGATGATTTTAGAGAGTATTTTTGGAACATATTTGAACTGCCTTATGATCCACAATTTCACTTTTGGGTATCAGCCACTGGGACACAATAACACTCATTCAAAGGGAAACTATGTACAAGGAAGAAATATGCAATCACGAAGTTCACTACAACATAGAACTGAAAGACGTGTTAATTAAGAACAAACAATGATTATCTCATTTATATAGGTATAAGTTTTATATATAAGTAATATAAACCTATATATATAGGGTAATTGTGGTATATAGGGTAATTGGATAGGGGATGAGATGTATTAAAGAGGCATGTCTAGATCACCTTTGGTCTCAAAGGATAGAGGGAGGACAGAGAAAAACAAAAAATGTCTCAGAGACATATGCAGGACAGAGAAGGAAAGAAATCAATGGGATGGGGTAAGAAGATATATATGGAGAGAAATGAACCAGGAATCAAGGAATTCAAATATACTGTGGCATAGAGAAGAGATATAGCCATATAGACAAACCACAGTCAACAACACTGAAATCATGTAATTCAAACTTCAACAACAAAACTTAAAAATGTGCCTGTCAAGGGCAGGCTGTAGGTGGGAACAGAAGGATTCTAGAGACTCTGGTGAAAGAAAGCTGGCAATGGTGGTGGGATTGGTGCTGGATCATTGTTTGCCTAAAACTCACCTGTGAAGATCTTTGCAAATCACAGTCTCTCTCTCTCTCTCTCTCTCTCTCTCTCTCTCTCTCCTCTCTCCTCTCTTTATCTCTCTCTTTATCTGTTTTATTTTAATTTTTTTGAATCACACATGGGGCACCCAGAACATTCCTGGTCTATGCCCAGAAATAACTCATTGCAGGCTCTGGTGACCATATTGGATGCTGGGAATGGAACCCATGTCAGCTGCACACAAATCAAATGCCCTTCCTATGATGCTATTACTCTGGCCCCTAAATCACAATTCTTGAATAAAGTGAAATTGAAAAAAAATGCAATTGCTCAACTGTTCCCAGTTTAACAAATGTTGCTGTGCTTTGTCAATAAAGTAATATTTTACGTTTGTCAAAGAGGTGCCATCCCCAGTAAATTTTAATTGTGAAACTGGTGTCAAGATAAAAGAAACACAGAATGAATGGTAACAGGTCTAGATAATACTAAAATCCATCTAGACAATGATAACATTCTTAATATTTTCTGTCCCCAACACTTCCTCATAATCTCCTGCCATTGTCTACAGCCACTAAGCATTGATATTATATTATGTTATATTATATTATATATTATACATTATAGTATATATTATAATATATATTATGTACTATATGTTATATTATATGCCTATTTCATTATTTTGTACTCAGAAAAATCTTGATTTGTTTTCACTATAATAAAATTAACATCAAATAAGTGTATTTATGATTTACATTTATCAGTTTCTGCTAAGGTTCTAAAACATTTATTCTATAGTTAAAAACTTTAGGAACAGTCTAGTGGAATGGCTAATATTGCATATATAATGCACATCTAAAGAAAACTGTTGTGAATTAATTATGTTCTGTAAAATTTATACAATGAAGCCCTAATGTAATCAGGGAGTTAACTTCAAATGAGATCAAAATAGTGTTTAAAATAATCAGTGTGCTATAAGAGGAAGACACACCAATAATCTCTCTCTCTCTCTTTCTCTCCCTCCCTCCCTCTCTTCTCCTCTCTCTCTCTCCCTCTCTCCCACACTTATACTTACATCATGAATTAAGGAAGCATCACTGGGAGAAACAGAAATAAGACAGCTTTTCTGTGAGAAAAAAAGAAAACTAACTGGGAACTAATTGCATCATGAGCACACTGTCCATGGACTCTAGGTCCTCAGAACTCTGAACAATTTTATTTCTTTTGTTTATATCAGCCACAGTGTGATGTTTTGCTATGGAAACCAAGCTGACTAATGTAGCTTCACAGTAGAGACTAGTAATAAAAGTTATGATCCTTAAAAAATGCATGGAAATGAAAGTGTATGATGTTATCAATTGTTATTTCTTGGTGCAAATCTAATGCAAGTCTGGATTAGTTTTTAATATAGTCGTCAGTCTTATAACCTTGTAGATTTTTTAAAAAGTGATATTATGTTGTACAATAGTAAACAGATATAGAAATATTTATGATTGATCTAGGTGAGTAAAATAAAATCTTGCAAGTTGAGGTAGGGTGCGTATAAACTATAAACTTAACTCAAATGTATTAGATAAAAAGGCACGTTTCAAATCAAATCCAGGTTGGCCGAAAAATAGCCTTATCAGCTATTCTATCTCTTTTGCCCCTAGCAATTATTTATGTTTGCTTTGTTTTTGAGCAATGCTTGGTGACTATCACTCACTCCTGGAGGAGCACAAAGGAAATATGGGATATTAGGGATCAAACCTGCATCTGCTGCACTGCAAGACACTATTATTGCTCCATCCCCAAAGCAATTTTTTATGTAACATATTAAAACAATTCTCTTTTAGTTGTACAAGTCTTTTAATACTTCAATAAGTATGGTATCATATCCTAAAGACTCAAATTCAAACCATAAAATTTACCTTTACTTTGACTTTTGTTTTCTCTTATTCTTTCTTTCCCTTGGCAAGCATTTCTAACATGATTTATCTCTGAAAACCTTTCAAGAATGTTTTTTGCATGAAAGATCACCATACTAAATATTAATACATTTTACTTCATGAAGGAGTAGTTATGATATTTT
>PVKC010040510.1:0-12321 GCA_004027635.1 Crocidura indochinensis | reverse complement strand
TAGCAAAAAGTGAAAGTTGCCTTGGCAATAGAAAGTGTATAAGAGTCTTCAGAGATAGCTCCTATATGATTCCTAAACCTACTTATTTTTTGCCCTCCAGCTATAAACTCTATTTTGGTTACAGACCAGAGATCTCACTCCTGAGTGGGAATGACTTAGTTCGAAGATTTATAAGCCTCAGTTTGAAATCGTAGTGTTCATTCATATTCTCTTAGACTCTATTACCTTCTCTTGAGAAGGAAAAGATTCTATCTTTTTAATAAAGATATTATTCCCCGCCGTGGCAAAACTCAACAACCTACCACCCCAAACTCAGACTCTTTTCTCTAAATTTATATACAATTTCTATTAAAACATCATAGCTCCCAAGTTTTTTATATCTGTGTAGAGCTTGCTGAGTTTGATACTCATAAACCTATCAGAAACATGTCTTTTCTAGGTGCTCTTCTACTCTTAGCTTTTCCAGAGCTTGAGAGTATATGCTATAGTGTTAAGCAAGTTATTTTCCTGTCCTTTATTTTCCTGCAGCAGTGAAAATGAAATATAAGTCTCTTTAATTATTCTTTTCTTTCCAAGTAGGTCAACTAAAGCATAAAAGATGGTTCCATTCATCTTCTTGGTAAATTCAGACTTCCACCCTTTATTGTAATTTTTATGTTCTCTTTCCACTTCTCTATTGGCAGAGCACAATGTGAGTGTTAGATAGAAACCTGATTGACCAGGTGCCAGGCAAGTGACCTGCCTACTGTACTATCTCTCTAGCCTCAAGAGTTTCATTTCTTTTCTTTTTATTTATTTTGTTTATTTATAACCAGTGTTCTCTCTCCTGAAGTGTATTCTTTGATTTCTCATCAAAATCTAAGTGAGGGTAATAATGCCTTGGTAGATAAATCTCCCCAACTCTGGTGAAAGTATTCTAAATAAATTTCATTACACACAAAAGAACATTGAAACAAAATTTTTACCAAATAAATGATCACTCAACTGTCTGCAAATGCAAGCAAAGCATGCAAAATGAAAACAGGCATTACTGTAGTAATATTGTAATGCTATCTTACATGGCTCAATAAGATTGCATGTGTATATATTATAATTATATTCATATTACATATGCACATAAGTATATTTTGACTTTGGAATAAAATAACACAAATAACCTAATTTACTTGTTGTCTTAAACCTAATGTTAAATATATTCATGTAAAAAAAAGTATACACCTTTCATGATCCTGGCCTAAGGGCTAACATTCACTATAGTTTGAATTCTGCTCACCTGTCTGCTCAGACATTTCAATCCCTTCTGAGCAATACCTTCTTCTTCTATATCAGGGACTGAGAATGTCATAGTGTTCCATGTTTCTAATTAATCATCTGCAAGGCTATTTGACCAAATTACACAGTCACTGAAACTTCTTAAGAAGTAAGTAACTCGAAGAATAGCCATAGGTTAAATACCACTGAACCCTCAAACACCAAAAATACATTTAACATAAACGAAATCATTTCACAGATACAAACATGGCTAATGGAGTGCTATAGTAAGAGGAAGTAAATGCCATGGTCTTATTTTGTTTTTATACCCCAAACATTAGGATGCCATTTTTAATAGTAAAAATAAGGTACAAGGAGATTTTTCCATTTATTACAGTATAGACAATCTGAATAATTCAGTTATGTTTACAAAGCACAAAGTGAGGTTCAGATTTCATAAATATTCATGGTTAGTGTGGATGCGGTTCAGTTAATTCAGGATCCATCCTACCCCTGAATGGTTCAATCTGCTTGTACAGAAGGAATCAATTTACTAGACTATTATAACACTTCCCCCACTAAACATAGATTCAGCAATGATAAATGTCTTTTTATATTTTTAAAACTTAACTCAGATTGTTGTTTCAATTTGAGTATTTGATATTTTGTAAACTGTGATTTCATATG
This sequence comes from Crocidura indochinensis, assembly GCA_004027635.1. Taxonomy (NCBI): domain Eukaryota; kingdom Metazoa; phylum Chordata; class Mammalia; order Eulipotyphla; family Soricidae; genus Crocidura; species Crocidura indochinensis. The sequence continues at coordinate 10,383 of PVKC010040510.1, read as the reverse complement.
GTTGATTTCATTCAGTCTACGTTTTGACATGGAATTTCCTTTCCTTATAATTTCCTAATTTCCGCTTTCTCCATTTTTCTTTTCTTTTTCTTCCTCTTTATTTCTTTCTTCCTTCCTTTCTTCCTTCCTTCCTTCTTCCTTCCTACTTTCTTTCCTCCTTCCTTCCATCTTTCCTACTTTCTTTTCTCTCTTTCTTTCTTTTCTTTTTCTTTCTCTCTCTTTCTTTTTCTTTCTTTCTCTCTCTCTTTCTTTCTTTCTCTCTTTTTCTTTCTTTCTTTTTTCTTTCTCTTTCTTTCTTTCTTTCTTTCTTTCTTTCTTTCTTTCTTTCTTTCTTTCTTTCTTTCTTTCTTTCTTTCTTTCTTTCTTTCTTTCTTTCTTTCTTTCTTTCTTTCTTTCTTTCTTTCTTTCTTTCTCTCTTTCTCTCTTTCTTTCCCTTCCTCCCTTCCTTCCTTCCTTCCTTCCTTCCTTCCTTCCTTCCTTCCTTCCTTCCTTCCTTCCTTCCTTCCTTCCTTCCTTCCTTCCTTCCTTCCTTCCTTCCTTCCTTCCTTCCTTTCGACACCTAGTGGGCTATTCTAAGCTTAATGCTCAAGAGTTGATTTGGGTGGTGTTTAGAGAATCTTGTGGTGCCAAAAATCAAACTATAGTATCTAGTATGCAGAGTCTTTGCTCAGTCAATTAAGCTCTCTGGCCCTTTCTCTAGTTTGTTACCCTCACTTACTTTTTTAGGTATGGTCAATATGCATTCCATACAGCCACTGAGCTTCTTGTAATTTCATCTAGCTAAGGTTATACAGCACTTGGTAAAATAATTACTCAGTAGTTGCAGTGATGCTCTTTATTCTGAAAAGGAATGGCTAGAACATCTGTAATTTTCAAAATTCGTAATTCTGGCTGACCAAAAAAAAAAAAAAAACAGAATGACATCTAAGATTTAGACAAAATGTTTAAACTCCCTGTCTTTTGACTTCTCTCTACTATTTCTTGTAATAAACACCAATAGCATTCAGAAAACAGCAGTGAAAGGAAATAAATTGGAAGAAATTATTTATAGAAAGCATCCAGCAGATAGGTAGTTTTAAAAATTTGGTTATGAAAAAATAAAAGCTTTGGGTCTAGTTCTCAGGCCCCACACTTCTGTAGTGTTTGAACATAACAATGAGCATTGATGTCAGATGGAAACCTTGGCTTTCTCTTAGCCCTCCGTTTCATTTTAGTGCTTTTCTTCCCCAGCCTTGCAAGTTTTCTAAATATTCCCTTTGTGTTATCTAGCAGTTATAAAAGGCTGCTGCCACCACAGCTCAAATTTATGCAGTCTGATATTTTAAGATGGGCCAGAGCTTTCAAAAAGCTGCTTAATCCAAGGAGGTTATCAAATTGACAGAAATTCAGGGACACTACAAAGTCTTCCTGTATGTTTCCATAGTTAGGTGATAACTATTTGCTCTCAGGAGTAAGCCTGTTTGAGTCTTCAGTGCTTATTTTCTTACTGTAATATATTCTGTAAGATATTCATTTGAACTTCATCTCTGACAACGATCCTAACTGTACTCCCTAACAGATTTGTGAGAAAGTGGTTTGTTTTATTTGTGCAAAATGCAGAGCTTTTGCTTGAAGTTAATCATAATAGGTTGAAAGTGGGCTAGAAAACTGAGATGCAATGGAAAGATCTGTAAAGAACAAGGGAAAGCCAACTGGTAAGATAAATGAGATCAGCATATTTAGAACCAGCAAGCCTGGCAACTATTTGTGCATATGTTTGCGTCTCTCTACCTGTGGAAAGGTCCTTGAGAACAAAGACTACATTTTACATGTATATTTACAAAAACAGCATTTAGTATAGGCAAGTGAAATATTCCAACTGGTCTATGAACCTTTTGGTGTCATCTTTTATCCTCTTCCTGTCTCTTCCCTAAGGGCAGAGGAGTTGCTCTTGTATGTCGTATACATTTATAGCATTGACTTGAACATCCTGGTCAGAGAAGGGGTCACTGATCATACTGATCTGTGGGACAGGAAACTAAATGAACCAAGAACAGTGAGCTCTAATATTAAGGCAAGAAGAAACTAGCAGTCAAGGGCCTGAAGTCTGGCAAGAAAATATTTCAAGTGAGAGTGAGCAGCATAGTTACATTTCTTGTAAATGGATTTCTGGCTAAGCCTATGCTATGGAACCACATATAATATATGTCCGGCTTTTTAATATATCTTTTATCTAATTAAGCATTTTAATATATAATATATTGATATTATAGCATGGAAAGAAAAATATGAAAAATAATTTTTGTTCTTGGTTTAGTCTGTGTATTGTTTTCAGAACAGATGTTTCGCTAAGGCCGGTGTTTTTGACTTTTATTTTTTTAATAATATCTTTATTTAAGCATTATGATTACAAACATGTTTGTAGTTGGATTTCATAGAATAAACACCCCTTCAATACCAGTACAAATTCCCATCAGCAATGCCCCCCAACTCTCTTCTCTCCCATCCCGTGTTTGTTTTCCAGATAGGCATTCTATTTCTCTCACTACCATTTTCATGATAGTTGTGAGTGTAGTTATTTCTCTAACTGCACTCACCACTCTTTGTGGTGTGCTTCATATCGTGGGTTAAGATGTTAATTTAGCAAAGAATCTATCTTTTCCCATACACTATGCTGTCCAGAGTTACTGCTCACTGTAATACTCTGCAGAGAGACACACGTTAGAATCTGTAGCTGTTCTCTTGAGTGTGCCTTTTACACTCCAAAGGGATCTTTTCGTGGCTTTAATGCTTCACTCATACTGTCTGGAAATTCTTAGAAAAAATTTTAACAAAGAATTTCACACTTTCACTTTCTTCTGGCCTCACAAATTAAGTCGCTCATCTTGCTCTCCAAGTCTGGATAAGGATATTCAGGTGAGATCGTCTGAGGGTCAAGGAACTCTACTGCAGTCATTCTTTTAAAAGTATTCTTTAGGGGCCAGAGAGGTGGCACTAGAGGTAAGGTGTCTGTCTTGCAAGCGCTAGCCAAGGAAAGACCGCGGTTCAATCTTGGGGGGCGAATTCTGAGCACTTAGCCGGGAGTAACCCCTGAGCATCAAATGGATGTGGCACCCCCCCAAAAAAACAAAAAAAAAGTATTCTTTAAAATGAATAGTAAGGATACAGATAATTAGAACGTAGGCTTACTTTAAAGATCAGAATTCAGAAGCCTGTGCTGAAGCATCTATGACTTAGTTAGGTGTCAGGATATCAAGCTATAAAGTATTAAAACCAGAAAGTTAAAGGAAAAGAGACCAATCTGAGGCAAATTTAAATTTCCAAATGTGATTTTGAAATCTTAAAAAGAATTAAAATTGGGGCCAGAAAGGTGGCGCTAGAGGTAAGGCCTTTCTAGCACTAGCCTAGGATGAGCCAAAGTTCGATTTCCCAGCATCCCATATGGTCCCCCCCAACCCAAGGATGATTTCTGAGGGCATAGTCAGGAGTAACCCCTGAGCATCAAACGGGTGTGACCCTAAAAACAAAATTAAAATATAAATTATTATGGGACCATATTAAGAAAACTTAGTTACTAAGCTGCACATTTACTAATTAAGTTAAGAATTTTTCTGCAGATTACATTCTAAAATTTTATTATCTAAATATATTTGGTTTTGTTTGGGGGCCATACCCAACAGTGCTCAGACCTTACTCCTGGTTCTTCATTCAGAGATCACTCCTGGCAGGCTCCAGGTTTCATGTGACATGCCAAGGTTAGCTGTGTGCAAAGCAAACATTGTAGCCACTGTACTGTTACTCTAACCCCTTATTATGTAAATTTTAAGACATCTCAAATATATAAAAATGATCATATAAAAAATTTCCTTCACACATCCTTGAGCTTCAATTGTTATCAACATTTTTTCAACCATGTTTCCCTGATATTTCTTCTTGGAGTACTTCAAGCTGAATCCCCAAATTTCACCAGCAAGTATTTCAATATTAAAACTAAAACATAAAGATTCTCTTAAGTATAACTGCACCACCATGGTAACATCTAGAAAATTAAACAATAATATTTTAACATTTATCAAGTGTTTTTGACTAGTGTTCAAATTTCCCAAAGAAACTTCTCTTCACAGTTATTTGATTTGAATGAAGATCCAATATCAAATTCAAATTCAAATGTGAAAATTTGAATAATTACTTAAATCCTTTTTAACGTATCATACACCTCATTTTCCCAATTCTATTAATGTGTAAAAGTATCTGTGTCCTATAACTTCTATAATTGGAATTCAGAATTTAGTTGACTACATGATTGTGGAACTATGCCACACTCTTGATATTAACAATTTTTTAAACTGGTTTTATATTTAGAAGTTAATTTTTATTTGAGTTACTTCTTCTGCATAACAGTTGCATAAATGTGGTGTGTGTGTGTGTGTTTTTTATATATCATATAAAGAAACAAAATATCTGGTTGTCTCACATAGCTTATTGCTAATTTTGAGGTGGGCATGCAATCCTGGCCCAACCATTTCAAAGTTCTTCACTGACCTTTAAACAGGACATTTAGTAGCCATTATTTTATTACTGACCTGATAAATTATGTCATTGGAAGTTGTAAATGGTGAGTTTCTGATTATATTTTTCTTCTTTTTTAACCAGAATGTTTCAGTATTGAGGAAATTTCTTCCATCAAATCTGTTCACTATAAAGGATAGTTTATATAGGAAAGTTGGCATAAAAATTCAGTTCTCTGGGGACCGGGCGGTGCGCTGGAGGTAAGGTACCTGCGCTAACCTAGGACGAACCACGGTTCGATCCCCATATGGTCCCCCGTGCCTGCCAGGAGCGACTTCTGAGCGAATAGCCTGGAGTAACCCCTGAGCGTCACCGGGTGTGGCCCAAAGACCAAAAAAAAAAAAATTCAGTTTTCTGCCTACTTCAACTTTTAAAAACTAAAGCAATAAATTGGTACCTTAGCAACAACCTCTAGTGGTGATCAATGAGGGTTATTTATTTTTTTAATTTTGTAAGGGAATCATTGAATTTTAAATATGTAGTTTATTCTAATTCATAATTTGTATTCTCCAATTGTCTAATCTATGACCTAGACTTATTGAATACAAGTTAGAGCTCTTCTACTTGATCTTTACTTTCCTTTGTTGTGTCCTTTAGTTGGGCAATTTTTTTTTTGTTTTCTTGCAATATGTTTATAGGTTTATCTTTTATCGGTCCTCTCCCAAGTCTGGATATGATTGTTCTTCAAAAATCCCTCATCACTACTTGTAAAAAAAATTGTATGTAAATAACATAGTCTATCCCATTAAAATTTTTAATCCTACTTATGCTTACTTAATTTTTTCACAATCTATTATTAATTTTTGGATCTTGTTTTTAATACTGTAAATTGGTTTATAATATTAGTCATGCTTTAGAGATATAATTTCATATCTCTTCAAAATTATATACTATCACAGTGTAGACCATCAAAATACCAATATCTTTTGACCCTCGGGGCCTTCACCTTGCTTAGATCTCCCCTCTGTCTCTGGTTATCTTATAACTGATATTTGAATCTGAGTATTGTTCTTGTTCGTTTTTCTATTTCCTTCCTTGCTTTGCTTCTCTGTATCCCACATGTGAATGAAACCAACTGCTTTATATATGTTTCCTTCTTACTGAAAATGACCCCCTTCAGTTCTATTCATCTTATAGCAATTGATAAGCTATGGCAATTACTTATTCATTGTGGTCCTTGACCTGGTTTGTGGACGAAAGGGAAAAATCTAAGGTTTGGTGTTGCAGTTCTGGAGACAACATGGTTTTTGAAGCAACTAAGATCACCCAATAGTGCTAGAGGTTACCAGAACTTTACATGAACTTTTCTAGCGGGTAATGCTACATCAATATGAACTTGGCACCTCATGAAGGCCAGGATATGGGCCAGTTTTGGAAACTATCTCCCTAATTCTCATATTTTCTTATGAATAGGCAGCATTTATTGGATGTATATACCATATTTAAATCCTCCAATAATCTGTATTGGCCACTTAGGTTGTCTCCATATCTTGGCTATTGGCCTTCTCTTATTTTTCTTCCTATTTGATAAGACTAGTGATTAGACAACTTATTGGGCCCAATATGCATATACATATATATACATATACGTATGTATATTGGACCCAATAAGTTGTATGCACACACACACACACACACATATATATATGTGTGTGTGTATACATGTATATGTAGTTTCTTCTGAACTAATACTTTCTAATAGCTGATTTTATTGTCAGCCAATAATATTTTGGTGGAGAGTAGGGGGAGGGTAGATGGGAAACTGGAGACAATGGTGGATAAAAAGTCACACTGGTGGAGGAATTAGTGCTGGAAAATTGAACGCTAACAACAACTGTATTATGAGCAACTTTGTAAACCACAGTGTTTAAAAAAAAGTTAGAAATAAATAATGATTTTATCTGAAATCATTTTTAAAAGATAGGTTTTCGTTATGATTTATAATTTATTATATTTTGATAATTTTCAATTGCAGTATATGGGATTATGGCAGGAACTCAAAAAATTTTTTATTTAGTAATGGAGTCTTCAGGTGTTGCTCAGGAGCACCAGCACACTTTGAATGATTTTCAACCAACCAGGCCAGCAGTTCCAAGTGACTGCCTGAGGACGCAGTACTGCTCTGGTCCTCTGGTGTTGGCGAGCATGGTAGCCACTCTCAGTGGTGACTAGAGAGGCATTCAGAGCTATACCTGGAAATACTGAGAACTGTATGATGCTAGGCTACCTATATTATTTCTCTGACTTAAAACTTAGATTTTTCAATGCAAAAAATTTTATAAATAAGTAAACATTTATTTGTACAAACGCTTTTGGTTATTGGCTTTTATTCTGATTCTTGTTATTTTGGTCATAGGAATGAGGCTATGCAATGAGGAGGGGAATGATTCACACCAATGTTGTTACTAAAGATGGATTATGAGGCATTAGAAGCTCTGGGACATAGAACACATCTCTTAGAATGCCCTCAATCTTCGTAGATGGTAACTTTATACTCAATTGTTTCAAGTGTTCACATGTTGGCCCTTTCTCTTCATTGATCAACTATTTTCTCTATGCAAGAAGCAATTAGAATAGTAATAAAATTTTAAATTAAATTAATTTAATTAAAGTAATTAAATTAATTAAATTATGGCATCAGAAAAAAAAACAAATCCCTTTTCCTTTATTATCAAGCACAATTGAGAAAAATGGTATATAAACAATTGTCATATTTCTGCAAATTTATCATATAATGATACAAAGCTAAGTCACTTTCTGACTCATTTTTCAATGAAGTTTGAATGAAAGGGTAGTCATAGCTACAGTTACAAATATTTACCACCTATGAAGTAAGACACTTCACAGAAGATAATCAACTTTAAATATTTATAGAAAAAATATTTTGGAGGATGCATGTGTTTTCTGTGGGTTAAATCAAGGGTCTGATTCATGAAAAGTATATTCTATCCCTGGGTCAAAAAACATACTCTTTAAAATATATAATTATTATTTTATTTATTCAGATATTAATGTGTTAAGTAGTAACATTATTTAAATTGAGTATTAATATTAAATTTATATCAATATCAAATTTAATATTACTAGAATCTCTATTATTATTAACCTAAATAATTCACAAAAAGTTACAAAATTCCTAAGAAAATAGATAATTTTTTATTTTAATTTAGTTTTTATTAGGATTGGATATGTTCTTATAAGTGGTCTACCTGATTCTTGTCTCAATTTATAATACATTTCTTTATTGTGTTTTTAGTCTTACTCAATAACAAACCTTAAAATTATCATTCATTTTTTAAAAATAACTCAATAGGGGTACATTATTACATTTGAATAAAAAAGATTTACATTTTATATAACCTCAAAAAAAGAAAAAATTAAATTGTTCTATTGTCTATTAAACATTTTAACATTTGTGTTTTAGCAGATATTTGAAATATATTATAATATATAAAATATATTTGATATACAACTTTAATACCTTTCCCTGATCACCACTGGGTATGACCCAAAACCCAAAGTAAATAAATAAATAGAATAAAAATGTCGAATGCTTTGCAGTAACAAATGGTAGCCTGAAATTCAGAGAACACATTTGCACTTGAAGCAAGATGACATAAATTGGGGTGAACACAATTCACAAGGTTTTGGAAAGGCTGCACATATCCAAAGGTCTGCAAGGCTCAAACACTGACAAGACTAGAGTCATACATTTTTTATATTGAAACTCTTCCATGGAGCCACTTAAATGGGCAACCTGGATAATAACAAGACTTGCATTCATTGAAAACAAGCAGCTTGGTTCTCATGGCTTTTTTCTGTTCCCCACTCATAGATTCACTAACTTTGCTGCTTGTTCATCTTATCCTTCACCCTAAATATGCCCTGGTTTTCAGTTAATCTGTCTTGAATAATACCCTGCCTTTTGTTTATGTGTGTTAAGTTTATTTTTTCCTCTATGCCAGGAGTTACTCCTTGAGGTTCTGGTGAGTGGGCCAGGGTCCATATACAGACTCAAAGATTGAACCAGTGTTGGCCATAAGCAGGGCAAATTTTTTACCTGCCTAACGATCTATTTAACCCCAGTTTCCTGTCCTCTTGAACAAGGATGCTACACATCTATCTCTGATTCTTAGAAAACTCACACCTAATACAATCGTTCTGAAGCTTCCTTTTCTGTTTGAGTTAAAATTATAACGCCTTGCCATAGCACAGAGATACTGTAAATGTGTCAAGGTACTCTGAAAAATGTTAAAGTGTAGAACATAGTTTATAGTCATTAATAACTTAGAACACATGACCATGCTACTAGAAATAAAGGCAGTGACAGGAACAGAATGACTCTATAAAGTGTGGGAGAAAAACAACTAATCTTTATTGAGTTGCTCCTATACCACATACCAATTATGTATACATGAATACTTCTGTCCCCTGGGACTTTCCATATTCTAGAGATATAGAGTCCCAATCATCAATTAGAGACAAATGTATAAAAGAAACCTGAAATTCAAAAAATGAATTCTAGCAGATATGATCAGTGAGACTAGCTCCAGGTAAATTATATCCTCCCTACTCATTTATTCCATATTGTAGTCTATTCTAGTTTCCATTGGTCCATACATATAATCAGTTATTCCACTGATCCCCAAGTTACACAGTTGATAGTAGACTGTAATGTGACCCCTTTATTCACTTAAGCCCAGGTCTTATGTTAATGACATTAGACTTCACATCAGTGAGTTTCCTTTCAAGTAATTAAGAAAATTACTCTTTTTTTATTTTTTATCACGAAATACTGATTTCTCCCTTTCTTTTTTCTTTCATTTCCTTCCTTCCTTCCCTTATCTTTCTTTTCATTCTTTCTTTTTATCCTCTTCATTCTTTCTTTTTCTTTTCTTTCTCTCTCTTTTCTTTTTTCTTTTCAATTTTTATTTTTTCTCTTTTCTTTCTTCCTTTCCTTCCAGTGTTGCTCAGGGATTATTCCTGGCTCTGTTCTCAGAATCACTCCTATGGGTGCTCCATATATTTGATATCAGGGGTTGAATCAGGATGATCCTATAAGCAAGGCAAGTGCCTTCCTGAACTATCTATCTCTCTGGTTAGGATAACTCTTTTTTGAATGAATGTTAAGCACTATAAATTTAACTTTATATTAAAAATAATTAAAGGATAATTTTTGAAATGTTGATTTTAATAAAACTTTATCTACAGCTGTATCTTTTAAAGTATTTAGGGGCATCCCAATATAGATAAGTTGTTTTTAAGCAGTGTGAACAAACTCAAGGATATGTTATCAATATTTAATTCTTGAGGACTGAACATATTCTTAGCATACTGATTAGTACTGGAAGAAAGTTACAAGCAAACCTATTTTGCCTTTAGAGTTTATATCTTAATGTAAGAAGGAAATTATTACCATTATGCAATTAAATTAAAAGTTATTATCATGTAAAATTAAATGACATTTAATTTTTAAAGCATATGCTGAGTTAAGAGAAACCTAGATCTGTAAGTGTGATCTAGGATGATCAAGACCTTAAAACTAATTACTGAGTCTTTTAGAATAAGGTATGTCAGAAATAGGGAAAAAGAAACCCAAACCTAACACTTAGCTAGTAGCTCATAAAGGGGGCTTAGATCATAACATGCAAGAACCAAGGCTAACAGCATGTCTAAAATTAGTCAAAATAGTTGGATTTTTCTTTCAATCCTAAGGGTTGTTCATAGCACAACAAAGTAAGCAGATAAAATCAGGTACTAAAAATTCAACCCCAGATCAGTTGCTGGTCCAATTTTTGAGGGCATTTTGTATTTTAGAGCAGTGTTACTCGACTG
>PVKC010040509.1:0-12321 GCA_004027635.1 Crocidura indochinensis | reverse complement strand
TGGAAAGATAGCATGGAGGTAGGGTGTTTGCCTTGCATGCAGAAAGGCGGTGATTTGAATCCTGGTATCCCATATGGTCCCCTGAGCCTGCCAGGAGCGATTTCTGGCCGTAGAGCCAGTAGTAACCCCTGAGCGCTGCAGGGTGTGACCCAAAAACCAAAAAAAAATTATTTTTCATTTTAGATATATGCATTCCTTTATTTATGCATTCATTCATTTTTGCAGAGCAGGGAATCAAGCCCAGGGCTTCACACATACAAAGCAAGTACTCAATCACTGAGCTACCCACCCCAGCCAAGACAGTCATGATGTTTGACTTTGTGTTGAATCCTGGGTGGCCAGAGCAGAAGAGAAAGGCAGAGTTTAAGGAAAAGAAGAGGATATGTTCCCCCCTTTCAAAGAGATGGGGGAGATGCTTTCAACTTTCAAAGAGAAAGTTGATTGAATCATGTTAAGAGATGGAGTTGGATGGAATTTGGATTGACACCTTCTAAGTTTCAGGTTTGGTTTTCGGGTTACAAAGTCATGTTTTATAGTTGGTAGGAGGCAACAATTAGTACATAGCCTGCGGGAGTCCCGTAAATGTGTATTGTTAGGCCATTCTCCATTGGTCCAGGGCCAGCTTCTTCTAAGTTACTGATAGTGGTGTAGGTTTTGCTCTGAATATTTCTAAAAATCCACTATATTCCAGTTTTTCTCTCCCTTCATGTTCTCCAGGCATACCTGTAAAATATTTTTGTTTGGGGCCATACCTGGTTGAGCTTAGTGCTTACTCCTTTATCTGCATTTAGTCATTTATCCTGGCAGGGCTCAGGAGACCTTAAGGGTCACTGGGGGTTGTATCAAGGTCAGCTGCCCTCAAGACAAGTTCGGTACCTATTTGTGCTATATCATTCCAGTCCCCTGTCCTTTTTGTTTGTTTGGGGGTCACATCCAGTGGTGCTTCAGTTACTCCTGGCTCTGCACTCAAAAATTACTCCTGGCAAATTCAGGGGGATGCTGGGGGTTTCAAAGCAAATGCCCTACCCACTGTGCTATCCTTTGAGGTCCCCCCTTGTCCTTTAAAAAAATGCAGTAAATAATTTTAAGCATACAACTTTTCCTTGGGGAGGGGCACATCCCATGGTACACAGGGCTCAGTCCTGACTCTGCACACAGAGATCAATCCTGGCAGGGCTCAGGGAACCATATGGGTTGCTGGATATCAATTCCAGGTCAGCCACATTCAAGGCAAGCATCTTACCCATTGTTTCTGTCTCTCTCTAGTTCCATGACTAGAGACTTTTGGCTAGGACCTAATTAAATAAAGTTGGCTTGCTCAATGTTTTAGGTAAATTTTTTGAAGTGAGGAGCTGGAGCAATAGCATAGTGGTATGGCATTTGCCTTGCACGTTTCTGACCCGAGACAGACTAGGGTTCAATTCCCAGCATCCCATATGGTCCCGAGCCTGCCAGGAGTGATTTCTGTGCTCAGAGCTTGGAGTATCTCCTGAGCACCATCAACTGTGGCCCCAAAACCAAATAATAAATACATTTATTGAAGTGTGGCATGCATGTGGAAAAGTACATAAGCACAAGTAGTGAGTCCGACAAATCTCACAAAATTCTCTTACAAATGAGCTTATGGTGGTACCCTGCACCCAGATCGACAAAGACCTCGATTCTGCCTTTCCCACCTGGGCCTTGTGCAGACTTCTCATCGGATAGATGCCCTTGGCCTGATGGATGTTGATACAGTTAAGCGTCCCTCATCTTGTGCTCTAGTCTCAGGCTTGATTGCTGGTGGCGTCGTCATGTTGAAGCAGGTTGCAATGCTGTGTTTGTTCTCATTGCAAAAGATTCCATTGTGCGAGGGGGCCCTTCTTTATTCATCTGTCGATTCCTCTGTTGATAGGCATTTGGGTTCTTTCCAGGTCGGGGCTGTTCCGAACAGTGCGGCTATGAACATGCTTCTTTCTGCTTTTCTTTTGATAAAAGTATGAAGACATTTTGGCGAGGGAGACCAAGATGGGAACCGTGGGGCTGTAGGATTTGCATCTAATTAACTCCAGGAGATAACGCCAGTTTCCAAAGTGTGTATTAATGAGTGAAAGGTCGCTTTTGTATTTAGGTCGGAGATCTGTTCTCAGGAACATAAAGAATAAGGCATCTCTAGATGATGGGAAAAAGATGAATCTGGGAAATAAGTGTCTGCTGCAGGCAACTTGTAAAAATGCCTTCATCCTCTTTAATGATCTCCATACTTGAAAGTATGTTTTTAAAAATGTTTGGGTTTGGGGTTTTGTTTTTGTTTTTGTTTTTCTTTTTCTTTTTTTTTTTGGTGGGGGGGCACACTCAGTGATGCTCAGAGGTTACTCCTGGCTATGCGCTCAGAAATTGCTCCTGGCTTGGGGGATCATATGGGACACTGGGGGATCAAACCAAGGTCCATCCTAGGTTAGCGCGTGCAAGGCAAATACCTTACCGTTTGTGGCACTGCTCCGGCACCTGGGGTTTTGTTTTTAAATTGGCTTAAAATGAGAACCAAGTAAAAGGTAGTGTGTGTGTACTAGCTTTGCTTTTACTTTCAGGGAGGATGCCTCTTGATTTCTTCCAGGTTGTATTCAAACTGAGAGTTCACATTTCTAGAATTTCTTTGTTCCTCCTGGGAACTGGAATAAAGGGAAACAACCACTTGGAAAAGAATGCAGAATGCCCACACTGCACCCCCTCACCCCCCATGCTGGGACTCATCCAAGAGGCCCCAAACAGCCTAACCATTTGGGGTAGCTCATTATCTTCATGTTTCAGAGAAGATTTTTTTCCCCTTCCCTTTTCTATTTTCAATTCTAACAACCATGGAACTCTTGACCCCAAGGTCACCAATGTGTGACCTAGGAAAATCATTTGGAATTTCTGCTCAATTAAAACAAACTCCCTATGGGGATAAGGGAGATGGCTCAGATGGCTGAGGATGTAAATTGAATGCAGGAGCCCTGAGTTCTGTCCCAGTCAACCTCCATCCAGTTTCAACTTTGATGAAATAACAGGAGTTGCTCCAGTTGTAATAAAATGAACTATATACATGACTGAAACCCAACTAAAATCATGTTTGTAATCAAGGTGTTTAAATAAGGCTATTAATAAAAATAAAATAAAATGGACCACATAAAAGTAGTAATGAGGGTTGGAGTGAAAATACAGTGGTAGGATGTTTGCTTTGCATGTAACCGAGCTGGTTTCAACCCCCAGCATCTCAAATGGCCCCCTTAGAATGGCTGAGAACCATTCATTCCTGGTTTGTTTGGTTTTTGGGGGGTGGGTGGGAATCACACCCGACAGTGCTCAGGGGTTAATCTTGGCTCTGTGCTCAGAAATCGCTCCTGGTGGGTTCGGGGGGGACCATATGGGTTGCTGGGGATTAAACCCAGGTCTGTCCTGAGAGCCATTCCTGAGTGTTGAGCCAGAAGTAAATCCTGAGCACTGCCATAGTCCAAAAGCAAAACGCAAACAAACAAACAAAAAAAACCCCAGCAAATTTTAAAAATGAAACTAAACAAAAAGCTACCAACAAAACACTTTCACAGTCATCAGTAATCATTATTAAAACAGTCTCGGGGCTGGAAAGATAGCACAGTGGTAAGGTGTTTGCCTTGCACACAGCTGATCCAGGATGAACGGGTTCGAATTCAGGCATCCCATCTGATCCTCTGAGCCAGCCAGGAGCGATTTCTGAGCACAGAGCCAGGAGTAACCCCTGAGTGTAGCCGGATGTGACCGAACCCCCCCCCCCCAAAAAAAAAGACACAGTCTTATAGACTCTTCACAGCAGGTTCTTTATTAATCAGGAAAGTTTGCCCCACCCCTCTTTCTTGAAAGAAAAGAGATTGTCTTCATCACTCTTTGGACTTGGTGGGGTAAGGCAAGTTCCTGTCCTCCTCCTGCATCAACTCACCTAAGCAAATGCTTTGATATACCTGGGAGATGAGTTTCACAAAGAAATATGTATATATTGGAGCTGGAGTGATAGCACAGTAGTAGGACGTTTCCCTTGCAGGTGGCCTACCTGGGACAGACCTATGTTTGATTCCCTGCATCCCATATGGTTCCCCCAGCCTGCCAGGAAGGATTTCTGAGTGCAGATTCAGGAGTAACCCCTGAGCACTGCAGATTGGTGGCCCCAAACAACAGACAAACAAAAAGTATATGATCTTGACCACATTCACGTAGATCTGAAGACATTGCGTACATTGTGTTCATTTTATTTCTACTATTATCCCAGGCATGGAGCAGTTTTTAAAAATCAGGTGGTTTAAGAGTGTGAGTGTGGGTCTGGGAATGGAGGTGCTGTTGACAGGAAATTGGGATCTTCAAATTGTAGAGATGGGGGCCCTCTCCTGCTGTACCCTGTTATCCCCTTTCCCACCATGTGCACAATTCATTTTTTAAAAGTAAGCATGTTTCGGGATTGAAAATCCTGGTGTTCTTTGATGATAAACACCCCCAGTGAGATCTGAGACAGAGTTTTGCAATCCAGTAGATTAATATATTTGCATGGAAATGACGAAATGTTTCCAGGGGGCTTTGCATGAAACTCATATGTACACACCTAGTTAGGCACTGCAAGCCCAGTAGGTGCAGCTCAAGTCATCTTTGGCTAACAGATAAGTACGGAGAAGTTTTGATTGCTCAGAGCCCCTGGAAATTTGGAAATTTGAGACCAACACCTACAGGGTGTTGGTCTGCACTGTGTTCTAATCTTGGCACCTGACAGCAGTGTTTTTCCTACGTGTCAAGTAATCATGTCGAAGATTCTCATGAGGCATGGAATTAGGAGTAGCAGATCTGAAGCCACTTTGCCAAACTTCAAATTCCCATCTCAGGCAGCAGTAGGGCTTTTGCCTTGCACATGGCTGACCCAGGATGGACAAGGGTTTGATCTTCGGCATCTCACATGGTCCCCCAAACTAGGAGCGATTTCTGAGCGCAGAGCCAGGAGTAACCCTTGAAGCACCGCTGAGTGTGGACCCCCCAAAATTCCAATCTCCTCAATGACTTTGGGGCCACACAAAATCTTAGCTATTCACCTTGAAGTGGCAGTCATAGTCTTAAAATTAAAAAAAAAAAAAAGATGATTCATGTGTTTTGTAGTTCTTTCCATAAAGGGTGTGTGTGCATGTGTGTTTGTGTGTATGTGTTTATTTAGAGCAAGTTTTGGGGCCACACCTGGTAGTAATCAGGGGCTATTTTTCACTCTGTGAAATAGATTTAACCGGGGTCTGCAGCATGCGTGGCAAACATCTGAAACCCTGTACTATCTCTACAACTGCTCATAAAGGTGTGTGTTTGTGTGTGTACGTGTGGTGTGTGTCTGTGTGTGTGTTTGAGGGGGGGTCAGCTAGAAGTGCTCAAGACTTATACCTACCAGGCTCTCTGATCCAGGGTCACTCAAGGCAAGACTCAGAACCTATGTGATGCCAGGAATCAAATCCCAGGTCAGCTGCATGCAACGCAAGCACCTAACCAGCTGGACCGTCTCTCCAGCCCTTCAGAAAGGTGTTTTATGAGATTTCAAGACGTACATAGACAGAACAGACTTGTAAAAGTGGCCTCCCCATAACAAGCATGGATAAATAGTGCCAACATCATTATCAGAGTCACCACCATCCCTAGATGTCTGTACTTTTCCTACCAGCAAAGTCAAGACTTCTTTTTTGAAAGAGAAGGAAAATAAACATCTGTTGAAAGAATGAGCAGCATGTTGAAGACTTAAGATGATTCATAACTCGAATTCTCCAGACTTGTAACTTGATCCCATTGCGTTGAAATCCACCCCAACTTCCCTCTCTTCCCTGCCACCCCTCCCTCAACGGCACCTTTCTATCCCTCCCTATCCTCGGTCTGCCCTCATCTGCCCAGCACTTGATGAACTTGGCTCTTGCCTTGCTCACCACCTCCGTGCAGGTGGGGTAGGCAGTCTGGGAAACCGTCCCAGATGCTGACAAACCCTTGGCAGAGGCTGGAAAGGAAAAAGGGAGAGTTTTGGCTAACATCTCCCCATCTGCCTCCTTACTCATCGGGAGACTCCAGTGGTACTTAAAAAGCTTTAGGATAAATGATGAGGCTGGCTGCTCTTATGTGTGTGTGCGCCTAGAACTGGAATTCTGTTCTTTAAAAAACAAAACAAAACACATCTCTTGTGTTAGCTTCATCTTAATGGTGAGTTAGAAAAGTCTGCCGAGAGGCCAGAGTGATAGCACAGTGGGTAATCGCGTTTGCGATGCACGCGGCCTACTCAGGTTTGATTTCTGGCATCCCAGATAGTCCTCCAAGCCTGCCAGGAGTAACTCCTCAATGCTGCTGGACATGGCTTAAAAAAAAAAAGGAATGGGGCCAAAGAGATAGCACAGCGGTAGGGCTTTGGCCTTGCAAGTGGCTGACCCAGGACCAACAGTGGTTCAAATCTGAGCATCCCATATAGTCCCCCGTGCCTGCCAGGAGTAATTTCTGAGCAGAGAGCCAGGAGTAACCCCTGAGTGCCAATGGGTGTGGCCCAAAAACCAAAATACTAATAATAACAAAATAAAAAAGGAAAAAAGTAAAAGAAAATGTCTGCTGAAATATCATGAATACTGGTCAGATATCCGAGAAGTCCAGGCAAGTGAGCCTAAGACCAGGAGAGGATGCAAATTGCTGGGTTTAGATGCTTGTCATGGCCTGGCCACACTATTTCCTGGCATGTAGGAACTGGCTCTTTTCTTAAGGCCACACAGACTTGGCTTCTGATGTGATTCTCCCTCTGGGCTGCTTAGGTAACAAAGGTGATAGATAATACAGAGTAGATAGATACCAGTTGGGGAGCCGCATGCATGAGGGAATCTGGAAAGAATCCTTTCCAAAGAGCTTTATTACATTAGATTTTCATGTCTGTAAACAATTACGGCATTCGGGGAGTGCAGGACAGAAATGAGAAACACAACTCGGTTAGATTATACCAGTCGGATAAAATGGCACGGGCTCCGGAAATCTATAATTAAATGTATTTTTTTGAAAATGAAAAATAAAGTGTAACATCTGGTTTGTTTCACCCCCAAAGTGCCTGTGTGTTGCTTAGATGAGTGATTAACTTCGGCGGGGATTTGGATTTCTCTGAAATAACTTGTGCTTTAATGAAATTGCTCTACTTGATTCCATTTGTGTTATAAGCAGATTATTCACACATGAGGAGGGGAGAGAGAGAGAGTAGAGAGAGAGAATCTAATGTTTGTTCCTTTTCTTTCCTTGCAGCGGATATTCAATTCCTTTGTTTACACTGAGAAAATCTCCAATGGCGAGAGTGAAGTTCAGCAGGTAAGAAAGAAGGGTACCTGGCCCTGGATGCCCTTTGGCCTTGCCCTACTTTGGGATGTGTCACTTTAACTCCCCAGGTATCTCTCCAAGAGATGTCACTTTGGTCCTCTCTCAGTGTCACCGACTCTTTGACAAGGTACTATAGAGTTCTTTCCAGTTTGAAAACTTCCCGGATGATACAAATTTTCAAAGATGAGCAGTTATTTTATTTGCTTAAAAAACATACAAACAAAAACTAACCCGGACTTTGGGATCAAAGTCCACTTTTCTTCCTTTCTTTCAGACCCTTGGGCAGTTCTGGGACTATTTTTGAGTAATAGTGTTTTGGGGCTTTTTTTTTGGGGGGGGGTGGTGTATACTGAGCAGTACTCAGGAGCTACTTCTGGCTCTATACTCAGAAATTGCTCCTGGTGGGCTCGGGGGACCATATGGGAAATTGGGGATAGAACCCAGATTAGTTCCGGGTAGACAGAGTGCAAGGCCAATGTCCTACCCACTGTACTGTTGCTCCGGCCCTGTTTTCTTGGTCTTTAAGGACTTGAGGGCCAGAAAGATTGTACAGGGCTAAGTGCTTATCTTGCATATGGTGGACCCTGGTTTGATACCCAACACCCTATATGGTTTCCCAAGCACCATAGTATGTCTATAGGTATGGCTCCCCAACATACACACTAAAAAAAAAAAAAAAAGAAAAGAAAAGAAACTGAAATAATGTCATAATTAACTAAGATTAAGTGATTTTTTTTTTCATATTGGGAAGGTTCTGGCATGGAAGCTGCATGTAAGTGGGTGTTAGTTTCTTTTGTTCTTTTCTTCTTCTTTCTGCGGTACTGTCTTCCTTCTCATCATCCTTCAAAGCTGTGTGGGGTTCAGTCTTCTTTCCCAGTTTATGTGCTTAGGTGAAGTCTGTGTATACTGGAGCCCCAGCCTTCATCCCTGATCTCCTAGTACCACCATGAGTGACCCTGAGCACTGAGTCAGTGTAACTCATAAACAAAAAAACGATTATACTCATTGAGGCCAGATTCTTTTATTTTATTTTATTTTTGGTTTTTGGATCACACCCGGTAGCACTCAGGGGTTACACCTGGCTCTACGCTCAGAAGTTACTCCTGGCAGGCTCAGGGGACCATATGGGATGCTGGGATTCGAACCACCAACCTTCTGCATGCAAGGTAAATGCCTTACCTTCATGCTATCTCTCTGGCCTCTGAAGCCAGATTCTTTTTTTTTTTTTTTTTTTTTTTTTTTTTTTTTTTTTTGGTTTTTGGTTTTTGGTTTTTGGGTCACACCCAGTGACGCTCAGGGGTTACTCCTGGCTATGCGCTCAGAAGTCACTCCTGGCAGGCATGGGTGACCATATGGAAACTGGGGGAATCGAACCGTGGTCCGTCTTAGGCTAGCGCAGGCAAGGCAGCAGGCACCTTACCTTCTGCGCCACCTCCCGGCTCCCACGAAGCCAGATTCTTTATGGCTTATTTAGAACTGGCCTCAAATGAGCTGCTTCTTTTGGGTTTAGGGGCCACACCTGGCACTGCTCAGGGCTCATTTCTAGCAGGCTCAGGGGACCAAATGGGGTGCCAGGGATCAAACCCAAACTGTCTCCTGCAAGGCACATGCCCTACCCACTGCACTCTAACTCTGGCCCTTGCTTCTTAAATTAAAATATAACAGGTGAATGTGGTCGTTGATAATTGATGTCGAGACTCCAGAGATAATATAGGACTACGATGTTGATTTAACCAACTAATTCTGTATATAGTCTGTTAAGCAAAGAACCAGGAATAGCCTCTAAATTCTTCCAGGTTGTAACCTCAAACCCACCCCCCCTAAAGAAAAGAAAGCATTAGCAAATAAAACAATTGAACTGTGCTTAAAAGATGGCTAGTAGTTGGGGCCCGGGAGATAGCATGGAGGTTCGAATCCCGGTGCCCCATATGGTCCCCCGTGTCTGCCAGGAGCAATTTCTGAGCATGGAGCCAGGAGTAACCCCTGAGCACTGCCGGGTGTGACCCAAAACCCAAAAACCAAAAAAAAAAAAAAATGCTAGAGAGCTGATGACTAGAAGAGTTCTCTTAAGAGAGAAAAAAAAAAAGATGGCTAGTAAAGAGAGTTCTGTGTTGGGGTGGGGGATGGCATAGCACTGAAGGCACTTGCTTTGCATGCAACCAACCCACATTCAATTTCTGGCACCACCTAAGGTGCCCCAAGCCCCATCAGAATGCTGCTGAATGTGGCCCAAAAACAAAAACAAAAAATAAAAGAATTCTGGGTTTGGATTACAGCAAATCCTCATACCCCATGACCTGGTATGTCTGTCCATGGGTAACTTGAAGCTGGAGTTGAAACTTAAAGCAGAAAACAGGATGAGCTAAAAAAGAAAGTGTAGCCGGGCGTTGCCCCAGTATTATAAAGAGCTAATGGTTAGGAAAGCAGAATCGCTTAAACTCTCTGAAATGAGGCTTTTCTCTGAGTCGTGGAAAGCTGCTACCTGATTTTGGTCAGAGGACAAAGTGTTGTAAATCTCATCAAAGATATGGTATAGAGATATTTATTTCTAATACATTACTGTGCCTTTATCTTGAAGTTCAACATTTTCCTGTTTATAGACATTCACATTTGGGGTATTATTTTTCCTTTATTCCTTTTTCATTTATGTAGGTTAGAGAGGGCATCCAAACAGTTCTCAGGGCACACTTTTTCTTAGTTTCCCATCATTTTGAAAAACAAAAGACAAGACCTTGTATAAATGTGGGTGGTTTGCAGTATTGAATCTAATCTTGGTGAATTGTTCAGCAAACCCAGAAGTACTCTCGGGTCATGGAATTCACAAGTGCTTTGTATAGGGGAAGACTCTACGCATACACAAGCACATACACAAAATAAAACCACACAAGGAAAGTTTTGGGGAGCTTGAACGTCATTTGATCACATCTTAAAGATACTGATCTAGGGGTATCGTTTTTGTTGCTTTTCTTGAAGTAACAGATACAAGCTCTTTTCAGCTGTTTTCAAAGAAGAAAGTTGTTTGCCTTCTGAGACTGGCGTCATTACTTTCTAGGCCTTTAACACTATTTTATTTTATTTCTTTAAATAATATCTTTATTTAAGCACCATGATCACAAACATGTTTGTAGTTGGGTTTCAGTCATACAGAGAACACCCCCCTTCACCAGTGTAAACTTCCCACCACCAATGCCGCCCATATCCTCCCTGTATCCCATATCCCCTCCCTGTATTTGAGACAGGCATTCTACTTCTCTCACCCACTAACATTGTCATGATAGTTGTTAGGGTAGTTATTTCTCTATGTTTACTATTTTAAATGATTGCAGTTGATAGTGGGACACTAAGGCTTGGTAATTTCATTTTAGTTTTATTTTGTTTTGTTTTTGGAGGGGTGTTTGGTTTTGGGTCACACCTTGTGAACTTTGGGGATTACTCCTGGCTAGGCATTTAGAAATCACTTCTGGCTCGGGATCATATGGGATGCCAGGAATCGAACCCAGGTAGGTCCTGGGTCAGCAGCATGCAAGGCAAATGCCTTACCGCTGTGCTCTCCTCCGGGCCCTCAACTTGGTAATTTCAATATACTGTCTCATTGATTTTATTTTGCTTTGGTTTGGTTCTGGGCCACACCAGGAAGTGCTCAGGGGAGCATGTGGGTTGCAAGGGATCAAACACAGGACAGGTACATGCAAGACAAAAATACCCTATCTACTGTCCTATCTCTCAGACTTCGATTATTCTAGATAATCTTAAATGCTAGCTAGTATCCTGACTTGATAAGTAGTATTTTATGGCTGTTGAGAGATGATTTCCAAAATACTTAACACTAAGTGTTGCCATCTGTATTTTAATCTCCAAGTTAAATATTTTTGTTGTTGTTGTTTGTTTGGGGCCAGAAGAGCAGTAGGGCATTTGCCTTGCATGCAGCTGATCCAGGATGGACCTAGGTTTGATCCCCTGGCATCCCATCTGGTCCCACAAGCCAGGAGCGATTTCTGAGCGCATAGCCAGGAGTAACCCCTGAGTGTCACCAGGTGTGGCCCAAAAAATAAAAAACAAATAACCAAAAAACGATCAGTCGCCACCCTGGACTTGCTTTGGGCCTTGGGCATCATGTGTCCCATTTCATTCTTCTTTCCATATGTGTTTGCAACTGTTCTCACACTCTCTATGAAAACCTTGCCTTTGTGCCCAGCCTTGGGTTCTTAGGTTTCCCCTTGGTTTCCCTTACGGTCCCCAGGCTTCACCCCCTGGACTCTGGTTATATCTCTACAACCTGTTAACTCCGTCAGCATCTTGCTCTTCCTCTATACTATCACTATGGCCCATCCAGAAGAATTTTCTATCCGTGTCTCTGACATAGGAATTTTAGCCTAATTTTGGAACTGTTGGTCTCGTTTTAAAGGAAACCCCTGCCAAGACTTGAGTTGGCTGCATAGTCAATGTCCAGATCCAATTTGAGAGAATATTTTGACTCTTTCTCGTCAGTTACTTAATAAGCTTAAATGTCATTATGCACTTCAACAAATTTACTCATTTAAGACTTAAACAGCATCACCTGTATGATTCATCTCTAGATAATGTGTTATTTATATTACCCATAATATTTTAATTATTTTCATAACTTCTGCAGTTTCCATTTTACACATTTATATTTCATTACTTGGAGGGTATTTTTTGGGGTCAAACCCAGCTGAGTTCAGGGATCATTTCTGGTAGAATAAGGGGACTATTTGGGATGCCAGGGATGGAACCAGGGTCAGGCACAAGGTAAATGTCTTACCTGCTGTCCAATCTCTCTCGAGGCCCTCTAGTAAGTTTCTCTTTCTTTCTCTCTCTTTCTTTCTTTCTCTCTTTCTTTCTTTCTTTCTTTCTTTCTTTCTTTCTTTCTTTCTTTCTTTCTTTCTTTCTTTCTTTCTTTCTTTCTTTCTTTCTTTCTTTCTTTCTTTCTTTCTTTCTTTCTTTCTTTCTTTCTTTCTTTCT
>PVKC010040508.1:0-12323 GCA_004027635.1 Crocidura indochinensis | reverse complement strand
ATTAGGGCCTTTGTAAAGTGAATGATGATATATTCATAAAGTGTCGCGAGTTTGAATCCAGCTCAGTTGTATGCAAGGCAGATATCCAACCTGCTGTACTATCTCTCTGGCCCTCATATACCACTTCTTTATTCCCTTGATCATCTTATTCATTTCTTGATTTTAAATACCATGTAAGTGTGTGGATGATTCCAAAAATTTATCTGTCATTTCTTGATTTTAAATACCATGTAAGTGTGTGGATGATTCCAAAAATTTATCTGTCATTCAACTCGCTTTCCTAATTTTTTTTTTACTCAGTGACTCTTTGGAACCTCTGCAATGATGTTATAAAAGACATCTCATACACAACACATGTAAATTCTTGATTTCTTGACATTTCCTCCAAACTTTACTTCCTTTATAGCCTTTCCTAAAATTCCATTCTCGCTTGACTCTGTCCAAAATTTGTAGGCATTCTTTTTCTCACAACAGCTTTTCAAATGTTTAGGAAATTATTTTTGCCACCAAAGTGGCAGCTACTATTCTGGTTCATACTACCATCATTTCTGTCTGTATTATTGCAGTAGCAAGTGGACTTACATTCGTCTATATTTTCTGTGTATGGTGTGATCTCATTAAAGTAATTAGATGATAGTTATATAATAAAAGTAAATATTCTTAGAACTCTGCTATGGCTCCATTTAATTTGCGGTAAAACCAATGACCCTACAATGGCCTACAAAGATGCCCGTTATTCTCTAACCCTCTGCTATTATTTTGCATTAAATTTCCTCTGTTTTGGTTTCTTTGACACTTCATGAACATATATATATATATATTTTCCTACTTTAGAGCATTTTCCTTTGCCTCAAGTAATCCTTTCTTGAATATCTACACAGTTTTGTGGATAGAGAGCCTTTGTTCTCTGTTGATCTGTTATCATTATTTTTTATCTTTATTTAAGCACCACGATTACAAACATGATTATAGTTGGGTTTCATTCATAAAAAGAACACCACCCCCATTCACTAGGGCAATTTCCCCACCACCAATGATCCCTAACTTTACTCCCCCAGCTCCTGCCTGTATGTATTTGAGATAGATATTCAACTTTTCTCACTCATTACCATTCTCATGATAGTTGTTAGTGTAATTATTTCTCTAACTGCACTCACCACTCTTTGTGGTGAGCTTCATATCCTGAGCTGGTCCTTCCAGCCTTCATCTCTATTGTCTCTGGGCATTATTACAATCATGTCTTTTATTTTTCTTAAAACCCATGGTTATTATTTTTTAATGACAACTTTATGATACCTTAGTACAAATAATGAGATTCCATTTTACTGACCAGAATATGTCTATTTTCCTCAATGATAGCCTCTCAGAATCTAGACTATGCCTAATAACTAAATAAATCAGTCTATTTATATGTTTATAGCTATTTCTAGACTTTCAATTCTCTTCCATTTCTAAGAGACATTTTTTATTTCATTGTTATCATTTTGATTATTACAGATTTATAGTATAATTTAAAGTTAAGGAATACTATTCAATACTATCAATCTTTCATACAAATACGTAGGTTCAAAGTTTATATATATTTATTTCATTTTATAAAAATTGGTATATTTATATAAAACATTCTTCTAGGTGCATGCATTATCATAAGACAATGAGAGAAATTCATGATAATGGGTATTAGAGATAAATAGGGAGGTAAATAGGAAACATATAGTTTATATAATGTATATAATAGTATATACATATACTATATTTATATAGTAAATAGGAACATTATATAGTTTAATGTGACTTATTCTTTTATAGTAAAAATTAAATAATAACAATTATTTGACATGTGGTACATAGTTATAGAGACCTAATTCTGAAATTCACAATATTTTTGGTAAAAATCTTAACTGAATTTCCAAGATGTTTAATATACTGCCACTAGGTGGCATATACTTACTGATAAATTCTAGAAGACATGGTTTAAAAAACTTGTTTTAATTCCCCAAACTCAAGTAAATTTTACTGTGACTTTATGTTGGATTCATTTTTTTTCAAGAAATTTCAATTTAAACTGTTTAGCTATATCAACTTATAGACTGTTTTCACTATAACTTTTTACTTAACATTTTGATTTATGAAAATATCTTAAATCTGCCAATGCTAGTTTAGATAATCTTAAAACTGTTTGAATTCCAATATTTATCAATTTATATCTGACAACATCTTTTCTTTGGTTTTCTTATGAAACAACTTAAGAAATATAGAATTTCTGAATTTATATGTGAAGTATATTTTAATTGATTATATGTTTTTCAGTTTATAAATCATTGTCTTAATTTCACATGTGAATTCTATATACACAGAGAGTTGGCAAATAAATACTGAAGAGGATGCAAAACTCACTGATTATAACTTCAGAAACCTTTTATTCTGTGGATGGATACAGTCATGAAAACAATTAAAAAGAAAGCAAAACTTTTAATTAATTGAAAATAGTAACTGTAAAGGAACAGTTGATACTAATTTGGAGACTTAAAAATTAAAGTCAGATAGAGATAGCAATCTTGCAAGTGTATGACCTACGTTTGATCCTTATTATCCCATATGGTTCCCTGAGCCCACTATAGATATAGTAGATATAAATGTTAGAGATATACAGTAATACATATCCTAATGGGGTTCAGAAGATGGCTCAGTATGATAAAGCACCTACCCAATAAGAAATGATAGCGTTTCAAATTCAAACCCTGGTGCAATTGTTGTGCATTGAGGGCATCACAACATATCTATATTTACAAGCTCTAAGCAAGAAGAGAAGGGAAGATTGCTCAGTGGCTGAAAGTGCTCATGGCATGTATGAGACCAAGAATTTAATCCCTAGTGCTACCGAATTCATCAGACTGATCCTATTGGTACAACAGCCTGTAAATTCAGAACTGGTGTGAAAAAGATTTAAACATTTAGTAAAAACTGTTTTTTAAATATGATAATTCTGGTATGCTTACCATGTTAGAAAAGGGCATCTGTTATTTTTTTTAATACTCGTGACGTGAGCCTTTTAATGTGTATACTATTACCTACGTTTTACAGATGAAGAAAATCAGCACTGAATTTAAGAAACTTTTGTGACTATTAATTGTCTATCAAAATCCAAAACTACTTGTGAGTGGAATTGTCTTAAAATTAAAAGCATGGTTTCTAAAGTACTATATTACTTAAAGGGATTATTTTTCATAAGATATTAATATTTATTTCTCAGATACATTGAATTTCTGTCTAAGTCCAATGATATTGGTACTTTCAACCTCTATCCAGAGGGGGTCATCAGAAAATGAAACAAACAAACATGTAAGGAAACACACACATGAACTGTCCAAGCATTTGTACTATCTGGGAAACCTGAGAATAGCTCACAGATTGTTCATTTATTTAATGCAATATCACTCCCCCGCTCTGATTCCCAGTGAGAGTTGTGAGTGTTTTTTCAAGTTGACAAAGGTAGTAAGAACAGTTAGTAAATACATCTAAATTCAGTGGATGCATTAAGAGCAGACACTCGGGTATTTCACATTGGCAATTAGCAGGCACCCTTAAAGTATAGAGGAAAGTCAAAATAGTTTCATATGTACTTTTCTCTATGTTGTCCATTGCATATAGTAGACCCTAAAATATATTATTCTATTTTTTTCCTGGATGCAATTTTGTTGCCTTGTAATCTATTTTATTCTTTCCTTTGGCATAATTTAGCATCTCTATCCTGACTTAAGCTGCTTATTCCAGAAGACTATCCCATTCTTTGGGTTTGGTTTTTGTCAGGGATGATCTTTCACAGAGTTCTTAACATTTTATAATTTTTTGAAAACTGAGAGAAAATATTTTAGCGAATAAAGAGTCTGATCTTTTGACTTTCAATAGTTTCCCACAACAATAAGCTACCAAACTAATATGTCATGCAGTACTTAAATTAGATTTAATACTAGCTCAATGAATTAATGCTATTAAATTTATGCATAAAATTGTATATTGAAATCCTTTTTGTGTGTTTCTGTAGCCAGAAAATTGTAAGAAAAAAAAGGAGTGGCATAAAAGTGCACTTGAAGAAGCAGAAATTCTGTATAGATATTCTCCTGAGCAAAGATTGAGAATGTGCTACCGAACAAAAGAGGGTATATATTTTTTCTATTTACCACTTATGTAAGAATTTGTTCAAACACATGATTCCAAAAGCAAGTCTGCACATAGTATTCCTCTTTTTAGGGAAATAGTAAATATTTTTAACTACAAAGTAATCTTTGTGCAGTTAATAGTCTGTATTTTGTCCTCTGAAATAATTTCTGATGACCAAACATATACTCTTGTTTAAATGAAGAAATTTTATTTTGCTCTCTGTCATCATCTTAGCTTGCAGACAATCTACCTAGGTTATTTGAGTATATTTCAAATCACATTTTCAAAATTAGAAGTGGTTTTAAATTATTATTTAAACTACTATTCTGGGACATATTTTTCAATTTTATATTGTATTATTTCAGAACAGAGTATTTAATTTTTCTACATAAATTCAAGTAATAGATAAAAGATAATCTTCAGCATTTTATAATAGGTCATTTTCTTTAATTAATTAATTAATTTTTTATTTTTGCTCTTTTGGGCCACACCCTGTGATGCTCAGGGGTTACTCCTGGTTATGTGTTCAGAAATCACTCCTGACTGGGAGACCATATAGGATGCCTGGGATGGGGGGGTGTGGGGTGGGGGGGATCAAATCAATGTCCGTTCTTGGCAAATGCCCTACCACTGTGCTATAGTTCCAGCCCCTTTCTTTTATTTTTTGATTTGTATTTGTTTTGTTTGTTTTTTTGTTTTTGTGCCACACCCTCTCTACTAGGGTTTACTTCTAGCTCTGTGTTCAGGGGTAATTTCTGGCTGGTTTTAGAGGACTATGTAGGGTACAAAGCAAGTTCCCTACTCACTATACTATTTTTCCAACCATAGTTTTCAAAGAAAGTTCTCTTGAATACTAAACGTTATGGTATAAGATTTTCAAACTTATATATTTTTTTAAAGAGTGCGTCACACCCAATGTGACTCAGGGATTACTCCTGACTCTGTACTCATGGATCCCATTGGCAGTGCTCAAGGGACCATATAGAATGTTGAGGATCAATCCCAAGTCAGCCGCATGCAAATCAAACACTCTAACAGTGTAAATCTTCCAGCCCCTTCAAAGAACCAACATATTTCTTTTTGATTTTGCTTTTTGGGCCATATATGGCAGTGCTCATGGCTTTGTGTTCAGGGATCACTCATGTTGGAGCTTGGAAACCCATATAAAATGCCAAGGATTGAATTCGGGTCAGCAAAAAATAGAAATGTGCTACTCAAAGAGGGTATCTGTCCAGCCTCAAACTAAGTCAGTATAATGATAAATTATAGTAGTTATAACACATTTTAAAATTTGAAATAGTTATCCCTTAAAATATTTTTCATAGTTATTTTTTTAACTTTTTATGCTTGGTGGTGATAATATATATTTTATAAGACACATTCTCACTTCATTATGCTAAGCTCTAAACTGAATTGCTTTATGGGGGAATTAAAAAGAAGTAAACTTGAAAGAGTGGAAGAATCACGGGCACACTGCTCTAGTTTACTAAGACCAGGAAAAGATGCATTTATTACCGCAACACGATTTTTCTTCCATGTGCTAAGAATGTAGTATTTCCTTTTATTAGCAATAAATATTGAATTTATTGTTACAAATATAATTTTATGCTTTGTTTGAGCAAGGATATATTCTTTCTTTTTAATTTTATTTTATTGAAATGGTTGTGATCTACAGTCTTTCATGTTGAGTTTCAGATATATGCTGAGTCACGGCCATTCCCACTACCAGTGTTGACCTCCCTCCATCAGTAAACCTGGAATGCATCCTATGCCACCACCCTTTGCTCCCTAGTCTGACAATATAACAGGCCCATTTACATTTAGATTGTTAAAGTTTAGGTCTCTTGATTCTATTGTTGTTGACTTTGGTTTGGTTATCTAGTTCGGTTCTTATTTTTCTCCACCAATGTACCTGAGACCACTGGGCCCCTAGCCCCCAGCCTTCCTTTTTTCTCCTTATTTTTATAGAAAAATGCGCAAATATGTAGTAAAACAAAGTAATCCATGTTCCCAGGTTCTATGAAAAAGGTGGGAGTTCTTACTTAAAAAGAAAATAAAGTGTGTGTGTGAGACAGGTTTTTTGTTTGTTCATTTGTTTGTTTTTGCAGAGGCACAGCGAAAGATGAGGAAAATAGAAAGAAAAAAACATTTGCCCTAAAAACAAGGAGACCCTACTCATGAAGCATCCTGCCATAAGACCAATTGTTGGCTCCGGGCATACTAAGTTGTCTAATCCCAAAGTCTTTCTTTGTTGTCCCCATAAAAGTTTTTCTCAGTCAAAAAAGTCAGAAAAGTTACTTTTCAAAGTTTGAGCTCCTGTTTTTTTTTGTTTGTTTGTTTTGTTTTTTGGTTTTTCGGGCCACACCCATTTGATGCTCAGGGGTTACTCTTGGCTAAGCACTCAGAAATTGCCCCTGGCTTGGGGGGACCATATGGGACGCTGGGGGGTCATCGAACTGCGGTCTTTCCTTGGCTCGTGTTTGCAAGGCAGACACCTTACCACTAGCGCACCTCACTGGCCCCATCCTGTTTTTTTTTTATTTGCATTAGTAACTTTTATTTCTCACAGCATTGCAAGGTAACTACTGCTAGTATGCTATTTTAGAGATACATTACTTGCTAAAGGTCATAGGCCTTGTGAATGTTAGAGTAATACATAAAGGTTGTTATTCACTATTATTTATTTAAGATAATATTTTATTTAAACACCTTGATTACAGACATGACTGTGGTTGGGTTTCAGTCATGTAAAGAACACTCCCCTTCACCAGTGCAACATTCCCATCACCAATGTCCCAAATCTCCCTCCTCCCCACTCCACCCCCACCTGTACTTCTAGACAGGCTTTCTGCTTCCCTCATACATTCTCATTGTTAGGGTAGTTCTCAATGTAGCTATTTCTCTAACTAAACTCATCACTCATTGTGGTGAGCTTCATGAAGTGAGATGTAACTTCCAGCTCCTTTATCTCTAAAAATTATTGCAAGAATGTTTTTGATTTTTCTTAAAACCCATAGATGAGTGAGACTATTCTGCTTCTTTCTCTCTCCCTCAGACTTATTTTGCTCAGCATAAAAGCAATAGTTATCAAAGCAGCATGGTATAAAGACAGACCCTTAGATCAGTGTAATAGACTTGAGTACTCAGCGAATGTTCCCCAGACATACAATCACCTACTTTTTGATAAAGGAGCTCCTGTTTTTTCACAAATCCAATGTTGAAGTTAGGGTGTCATGGAGCATCTTCTTCATCTCACCATTAGGTGACAATGCAGGGAACCCTCCCCTGAAATCAAGTTGTTGCTGTTTCCAAGTTATCAGGATGACATATGAACCCAATCTGGAGCAAGTCAGTATCAGGGTAGCATTAGGGTCTTCCCTGGTAGAAGTTCGATACGTGATGCTGGTGCAGAAAACCGTGCCAGTTCCAAAGATGGGATCCAAGGTTCTGGGGTTAAAGGAAAATATCCGGTCAACTGAAGCCTAAGTCAAGTCACTATTACAAGTATATTTGGGCAAAAATACATTCTATCTTTTTCACATAACAAAATGAACATTGAAGTAAGTTTTATGAAATATTACTAATTTGAAATGATGAGATATTTTTATGACCGATAAAATATTTTTTTATTTTTTAATTTTTCCTTTCCTGGATCTCAAACTAGAATTTTAAGGATCACCTTGCTACATTTAAACTGGGGTTTGTTCTTGTGACATTGCACTTTTCAATAAAACTAAGTCACTAACTCATTTCTACGTTCCTCGTAATTTTCTTTCTAAAGCATATCCATTTATATTAGTGTTTTTTTTCTCTCAATAAGTTATGAGACTATATTTTTGCCATTGTTATCTGGGTCAGGTTATTTGTTTTTGGGTCCTTTGGCATCTTTCTTTACAGCAGATTAGAAAAAGTTATTTCTGAGTCTCTCTCTTTGTACTCACTCCTTACTCTATAACAATAGATCATTTGATCCTGTGTCAGTTTAGCTTTCAGGGTAATTATGTTTATGTATTTAGCATCTCATTTTTGCAAAAAATGTTTTGAGTGATATTTAGACATTGCTCAATTTTTAAAAAAAAAAGATTAATGCTTTCAGGTATATTGGCTTCATTTTAGAAAATTTGAGGATTTCCGTACTACAAAATTTATTATTTTTATTAAAAAATTATTTTTATGGGGCCGGAGAGATAGCACAGAGGTAGGGCATTTGCCTAGCATGCAGAAGGACAGTGGTTTGAATATTAGTATCCCATATTTTCCCGAGCCTGCCAGGAGTGATTTTTGAGCATAGAACCGAGTAACCCCTGAAAGTTGCTGGGTGTGACCCAAAAGCCAAAAGAAAGAAAGAAAAAAAAATAACCATTTTAAAATTTTTATTCTTAAATTTAAATTTTTTAATTTAATTTAATTTTTTTTTTTTTTGGTTTTTGGGCCACACCCAGTGACGCTCAGGGGTTACTCCTGGCTATGCGCTCAGAAGTTGCTCCTGGAAGGCACGGGGGACCATATGGGAACCGGGGGATCGAACTGTGGTCCGTCCTAGGCTAGCACAGGCAAGGCAGCAGGCACCTTACCTCCTGCGCCACCTCCCGGCTCCCTAATTTAATTTAATTTAAAATTTTTGGTATACTGAAGAAATTCGCAACTTTTGATCATTTAAATCTACAAGTCAGTAAATTGCAAATATAATAGCAAAATTGTATAATAACAAATATGAACGTTCTGTACACATGATTTGATTATTTTGTTCTTATCTTGAGTATTATTTAAAAAGCACTTTTTTCTGGGACTAAAACATTTCTTTGTAAGGAATATTTATTTTAATTGTTTTGTTTTGTGGTGTCCTTTTTTTTGAAGAAGTCACACTCAGTGTTGTCAAAGGTTTACATGTTCTGCATACAGGGTCATATGGGTCAGGATCTGGGGACCATATGGGGTGCCAGAGATCAAATTTGGGTCGCTGGTATACAAGGCAAGTGCCCTACCCACCGTACTATCTGTTGTATTTTTTGTTATACAACTTTATTTATACAACTGTAGTTGCATTTTTTGAATGAATGGGATATTATCAACTAGTCTGTAATATGGCTCTAAGATTTTCTAATACTTGTACAATTCTACTCTAGGATTATTTTTCTAGTTGCTTTTCTAGAGTGTTCAGTATTCATTTATTTATTCAGTTCCTCTTTCATATAATACTATGCCACATCATACATGTTAAAATACATGTACCTTTTTTTTTTTTTTTTTGGTTTTTGGGTCACACCCGGCAGTGCTCAGGGGTTACTCCTGACTCCATGCTCATAAATTGCTCCTGGCAGGCAGGGGGGACCATATGGGGCACCGGGATTCGAACCGATGACCTTTTGCATGAAAGGCAAATGCCTTACCTCCATGCTATCTCCGGGGCCCCACATGTCCACATATACCTTTTAATAGCAGTTTTAAAATTTCTTCAATGTATGTAATTTCTGTCATTCAATTTATACATAGATATATCTTTTAACATAAACAGTTGGATTTATTGTTGCTATTATTATTTTGAATAAAATTGTCTCTTGTATTAGAAATAAGAAAATAAAAGTTTTTATTTTATTTCACATAGTCATTCTTGGGGCTGGAGGGTAGGGCATTTGCCCTACAGGCTGCTGACCTAGGACTGACCCTGGTTTGAACCCCAGCATCCATATGGTCCCCTGAGCCTTCTAGGAGCTGTTTCTAAGTGCTGAAACAGGAGTAACCCTGAGTGCCTCCAGGTGTAGCCCAACGCCCCAAAATACATAGTCATTCTAATATCCTATTTCTTTATCAGTTAGACTTTTTCATTATCATTTCTTGCAAGGCTTCTACTCGAAATATTCTCCCTCATTCTCTTAAAATTTGAAAACGTTTATATTTCTGTGCTTTGAAGGATGATTTTACAGGGTAAATTTAAATATTTCAACATTTTATTTAATTTTTACTCCACTTTACTCTTCCTCACACAATTTCTAAAGAGAATTTGGGTGAAAATTTTTATCTGTGCTTCATTATGAGTAAGGTTTTTCCTATCTGGATTCCTTAAAATTCTTATTTTATTTTTATTTTATTTTATTTTATTTTATTTATTTATTTATTTATTTATTTGGTTTTTGGTTTTTGGGTCACACCCGGCAGTGCTCAGGGGTTACTCCTGGCTCCATGCTCAGAAATTGCTCCTGGCAGGCACGGGGGACCATATGGGGCACAGGGATTCGAACCAATGACCTTTTGCATGAAAGGCAAACGCCTTACCTCCATGCTATCTCCCGGGCCCCTATTTTTATTTTATTTTTATTTTGGGGCCACACCTGGCAGTATCTCTCTTTGATGTGTACTCAGGAATTACTCCTGCCATTCTTGGGAGACTGTATGAGATGCCAGGGACTGACCCAGGTTGGCATGTATACAGTAAGCATCCTACCTGATATACCCAGACCTCTTGCTTAGGAGATATGCTTGGAATTACTCGGTAGACTACACAGTGCTGAGGAGGTATATATTGGTTTTTGGGTCACACCTGGCAGTGCTCAGGGGTTACTCCTGGCTCCATGCTCAGAAATTGCTCCTGGCAGGCACGGGGGACCATATGGGGCACCGGGATTCGAACCGATGACCTTTTGCATGAAAGGCAAATTCCTTACCTCCATGCTATCTCCCGGGCCCCTAATTTAATATTTTTTAATTTTATTACTGTGATATACTGTTATAAACTTATTCATGATTAAGTTATAGAGTGTTTAACACCCATCCCTTAGTTTATGCACTTTTCCTGACACCAATGTCTGCAGTTGCCCTCCTGTCTCCATCTGCCTCCTTGCTAGATATTTTCCTTATTCTCTCTCTCTAGCTCTCTTTCTCTTCTCTTCTCTCTCCCCTCTTTATACCTTTTAGACACTAATTTGCAATAGTTACTGAGGGATATCATGCATATAACTTTTTTCTTCTTTCAGAACACAGTTTTGTCCAGAGTGATCATTTATTTTATTTTATTTTTTTGTTTGTTTGTTTGTTTTTGGTCACACCCGGCAGCGCTCAGGGGTTACTCCTGGCTCTATGCTCAGAAATTGCTCCTGGCAGGCTCAGAGGACCATATGGGACGCCAGGATTCGAACCACAGACCTTCTGCATGAAAGGCAAAGGCCATGCTATCTCTCCAGCCCCTGGAGTGATTATTTCTAACTATCATTGCCACATGGTCTGACCCTTTTTCTGCCCTAACTGCACCCCCCCCCCACACACACACTATTTGTGGCAAGCTTCCTACCAGGGACTGGTCCACCTGGCTCTCGTCTCTATTATCTCTGTATATTATTACCATGCATGCTATTTTTAATATTTCACAAAAGAATGAGATTATTCTATGTCTATTCTTCTCTGACTAATTTTATTCAGCATAGTACTCTTCATATTCATCCATGTATTTGCAAATATGACGTAATTTTTCCGAATAGCTATGTATTCCACTGTTTCTTTATCTGCCTGTCTGTTCTTGGGCATTTGGGTTGTTTCCAGATCCTGGCTATTGTAAATAATACTGCAATGAACATAGCAGTGATTTTTGCATTGTGATTTTGAGCCATTAAGATATATTCTGGAGCGGTATTGCTGAGTCATATGGATGCTCAATTTATAGTACTTTAATAAAAGTTCATATTGTTTCCAAAAGAATTTGGATTAGTCTAAATTCCCAGCAGCAGTGAGTTTGTTTCTCCCCATATACACACTACCCATATATACTTGTTATTTTTGATGTGTGCCAGATTTGCATTTCCCTAATGATTAGTAACATATCTTCTCATGTGCCTTTTCACCATCTGTATTTCTTCTTTGAGGGAATTTTTGTTAATCTCTTCTCACCCTTTTTTTTTATAGTTAGCTGTTTTTCTTTTTTTATATGCTCTGTAAGCTAATATCTTAGATATTAGCCCCTTATCAGATAGGTTTTGGATGTATAATTTATGACATTTATGGTCAGACTTTGATCTTGCTCATCATTTCCTTTGAGGTGCAGAAGTTTCTTAGTTTAATGTAGTCCCATTTGTTTATCTGTGTTTCCACTGACATGGTCAGTGGTGGTTTTTTGTTTGTTTGCTTGCTTTGTTTTTTTGTTTTTGGGCCACACCCAGTGACACTCAGGGGTT
>PVKC010040507.1:0-12323 GCA_004027635.1 Crocidura indochinensis | reverse complement strand
GACTTTTTGGTGATGGGAGTTCCCCTGATTTTATGTTAATTTGTACCTAAAATATGATTGCCAACGATAAGTAACCCAACATGTTTAAAAATTAAAAATTATATTAAAAAAACTAGATATTTATTCTAGTATAAAATGTACATCTTTATACATTCAAAATAATTAAAGAATTTATTATTTTAATCTTTACAGGATTTATTCGGGTGCTAAGACATAATTATAGGCATACCTAAGATGTATTCAAGCATTTAACAAT
The DNA here is from genome assembly GCA_004027635.1 of Crocidura indochinensis. NCBI lineage: Eukaryota > Metazoa > Chordata > Mammalia > Eulipotyphla > Soricidae > Crocidura > Crocidura indochinensis. Next base: position 12,067 of record PVKC010040507.1, on the reverse strand, counting down.
CATAAAAGTTGTTAATCAAAACAACTTTATAAGTCTAAGTGTTTGTGACATCTTATATTAATATGGCCACTTCAGCTTCTTTAAGGGAGTAGTTTGCTTCAATGATTGTTTTCCAACCTTTGATTTTGAGTCTGTTTGTTTTGACTATCCAGATAAGTTTCTGTAGGCAAAAAATTTTGGTTTCAGCTTTTTAATATATCTTACCACTCTATGTATCTTAAATTAGGCATTTAGTCCATTGATGTTGAGAGAGATAATTGTCATGGAATTTAGTGTCATATTTATATAGGTATTTGATATGTCTGTTGGTCTGTCTTGTCTTAAAGTTTGTCCTTTAAGGCTGGTTTTGAGGTTGCAACGTTTCTGAGCTTTTGTTTATCTGTGAAGTTATGTATGCTTGCTTCAAACCTGAATGTGAATCTGACTGGGAGAAGTATTCTAGGCAAAGCATTCATTTCATTGATTTTTGTCACTATATCCCTCCTCTGCCTTCAGGCCTTGAGGGTTTCTTGGAACAGATCTGCTGTAAATCTTAAGAATGCTCCTTTAAATGTAATTTCCTTTTTGATCTTAATCCTTCTAGTATTCTTTTGCTATCTGTGGGGTTTATCATTGTGACCAGGATGTGTCACGGGGTGCTTTCTTTGGGTCTCTTTTATCTGGTACTCTTCAAGCATGCAGGATTTGGTTTAGTCTGGGAGTTTCTCTGCAATGATATCCTTGACTATTGATTCTTCCTGGGGATTTTCTTAATGGGACTCCAATGACTCTGCTTCTGTTGAGCTTATCAAAGACTTCTATTTTCATCTGTTCACATTCTTTGAGGATTTTTTACATTGTTAAATCATTTGTTTTAAGGCTTTTTTCCAATGTCTTCTGTTTATGGAGTTATCATGCATCTCATCTCTTAGCTAATTCTGTCTGCAGGTGCTTCCAGTGAGGTTTTGATTTCACTTAATAGTATTTCAGTACTATTACTTCAGTTTGGAATTTTCTCATTTCTATTTTCATATCCTCTTGATTCTTATTTGTGTTCGTTCAGCTCCTTCCATTTTTCCTTTGAGTTTTATGAGGATCATCCATATTAGTTCCCTAAACTCCCTATAAGTTTAAAGTAATCAAATAATCATAACAAGGTAGGTTAATAAACATATATAAGTCTGCAAAGATAAGAAAATTAAAGTAAATTCAACTGATCATGAGCACTTTTTTTTTTGGTATACCTGATGTTGCTCAGGAGTTACTCCTGGCTATGCGCTCAGAAATCGCTCTTGTCTTGGGGGACAATATGGGACTCCAGGGGAATCAAACTGAGGTCTGTAATGGGTCAGTCACATGAACAATAAACACCATACTGCTGCACTATTGTTCTGGCCCCTGATCATGAGTATTTTTTAATCATTTATTTATATGAGCATTGTGGTTACAGCAAACAAAAATATTCATGGTTGTGCTTTTTCATAAAATACACCACCCTTAATCAGTGAAACATTTCCCCCTGTCCTCAGGACCAGCATTTTTCTATCACTATTATTTTTATGGTAGTTGTCAGTGCGGTTAGTGTTCTAAGCTTCATATCATGGGCCAGTCTTGGACCCTCATCTCTATAGTCTTTGGCTATTAACAACATACTATCATTTATAGTTCTTCTATCCCACAGGTGAGTGAGAATACTCATGGCTTTCCCTCTCCCTCTGACTCATTTTACTCAGCATAATAGTTTTCAAAGTAATTTAAGATTCCCATTGAATTTCTGTAGTATCTATAATAAACTTCCCCATTTCATTTCTAATTTGGTTTATTAAGTTTCTCTGTGAGTGTTGTTAATTGTTTGTTGATATTTATTTTTTCAAAGAATCAAATCTTGCTTTCCTTGAAATTTTTCGATTTTTTAGGGTCTCTAATTAATTATTTTCTGCTCTAAGTTTTATTCTTCTATCTTCCTACTTTACTAGTCATTTTTACAATATTTTTAGTTATGTCATTACATTATTTATGTAGGCTCCTTCTTCCTTACTTATGAGGCTTTACAAAGATAAAAAAAATTTCCAGCACCACTTTTGCTATGTACCAAAATTCTAATAGTTCATGTCTTCATTCTCATTTGTTTCCAGGAATATTTTTATTTTTCTTTGATTTTTGTGTCTGATCCACTGGATATTCAATAGTGAGCATTTTAATTTCTAGGTGTTGAATTTTTTTTCTCTGTGTCTATTTTTTTTTTCGAAGCAGGGATAATGATGGTGAGGTTTGGCCCCGCTCTCCAGTGTCTTCCCTCCTAATATCTGTGAGAAGGAGGAGCAGGGTTGTCCTCTGCCAGCAATTTCCAAGTGCCCACAATGGTGGCCTCCACGCTGCACTCCACCCTAATGTCTCCTTCTTATACCTGTGAGGAGGTGCAGAATCGCCCTCCAAGTTGCAGTCCACAAGTGCCCACATTGCCCACAATGCCGACCTCCGTGCTGGTAGTTTGTCCTCACTTCTCCCGTCATTCTATATTTCTGTACTTCTTATTCTTTTTTTTTCTCTAGTGTGTCTGCTTAGTTCTTATTTATTCTTTGAAATTTAGCTCAAATAGAGCCTAATTGGGATAGACTTAAAATTTTTAGTTAAATTTCTGCATTAAACACTGCCACTTATCATTCAGATGTTTATACCCCTTACAGTTCTAATATTGGTTCTGGACAATATATTTCCCTGCTAAAATGTATCACATGTCTGCATTAGATATAATAATATATCCTAAGGGGCATTACCTATGCTACATATCTCCATACAGTTCTTTTCTCATTTTTATAAAAGAACAATACCTAAGTACAGACTCTTGAGTTTTCTGAAAACTTCTTTTTCTGAGGATTTCTTTTATCCATGCCAAACACTCTTTGCATACTTGCCCTTTAGTCAATTTTTTCTTTAATGGCTCAGTCAATGACAATTTATACTGTGAGTCCTTTCTTTTGACTCAGAAAGAAAACTTTCTCATGTACCGTATTTTCTTTTCATTTTGAAACATCTCTCACAACATTTGCTATCCTCTATTAAATTTTGTCATTTGCTATTTGGTTGTCCTTAATAAATTAATTGAAAATAAGATTATTCTAATTTTGTTTTCCAGAACAGAGTGGACACTTGAGAAACAATTGCTACTCTGAATAAATTAATATATAATTTAATTATTGGAGATAATACAGAAATGTGATCAAAGTGATTATCATATTCTTAATAAATATGAAGTAATATTTGTTTTGTGATTTCAATTTTGGTCACAAATTGAAGTCACTTCATATTCAGCATGTTAAATTGTTCTTTTTTGCTACTGTACTAATGGGTGTAGTAATATCCTTAATATTTTGCAAACTATCATTGGAATACATCAACTATTTTTAAGGTAATTGGCCTGTTACAACTTAATGTCAATTTATCCAAAATGAAGCTCTAGACCATATATGAACCTGAACTCTAATTATCCACTAAATGCTAAACATTAGTCTGTATTTTCATATTATCTATAGGCTCTCAGCACACTCAGTTACTCATTATTATGTTTTAAAAAATAATGTTATATGCAGTCTTAGCAGACATATTGAGATTTTAAGTTAGAGAAATAAGATTACAATTCAGAAGCTTAAAATACACTTTTTTGGTTCTTCTGTTATAACTGTGGAGTAGTATATAGAGAACATTAATTTCTAAATGTTCTTAGTCTAAAAACCAGTATGCTGTCACCAATAACAAAGTCTTTGTAATAAATCAATATTTCAAGTCCTGTCAACTCAATGGAAAGTCATGTTTTATATAGAAATAATTATTCTTACCTATTATATTAATCTTTTTGGTTGATTGATGCTTTGCATTACCTGGAAATTTTAGTGCTCTATCCATTTTTATTAAGAGAAATACTTAAAAATCTCTCTTGTTTACCTGGAGAAATAGTATATAGCAGGTAGGACATATAGCTGAACTGAGTTTGACCTGTGGCACTAACATATGACACCCTTAGAACCTATAGAGTAATCTGATCACAGTCAGAATTAAGTTCTGAACACTTTTAGGTATGACCTAAATCCCATCTGAAATTTACTTATTCATATGTAAAAGTGTATTAATGTCTTCTTCCCCATGAAATACTATTCAAAGCAGGGATATAAAGATACTTGGAAAAGGCTGAATGATGAATATAAGTTGCATGAGAAATTTTAGAATGGTCAGATTGTTTATTTCCTTAGACAGACTTATTTGGCATGTGTGTGTGCTGGTATGGAGAGAAAGCATGATGGAGAGCATGTGCTATATGGACTTGTACTCAGTACTTTATTCTAAGTTCTGTATTATTACATTTTGTTGTTATTTTTCTGATAATAGAGTTATCTCTAAAATTAACATATGAAATTTATTTTGCATATATGTCCAAATTATAAAATGCAGTATATGAATCAGATAAAGATTGTTATTAATAGTTCTTGAGATCATAGATAATAATTTTTAAATATAATTTCAATACTTTATTTTGATCTTTATTTTGATCTTTAATTTAAATCAATTCAGAATATATGAAAATAGCATAAATACTAGAATTACTTTTCTATTATGCACTATTACACTTTTACTAAAGTAACTATTGCTAGATATGAACATTCAAATGAATGTCATATCCTTTATAGTTTAATTATAGTTTTACGATATGCAGTTGATATGTTATACATACATATCTAAATATAGAAAAGCCTATAAATTTTAGTGGTAGTGTTTATTTTTAATATATGACATTATTTTTGTTATTTATAAGAAAAATTATTGTTGATTTTTATTTATCTTAATTTTTTCATCTTTTATTAAAACAATTTTAAAATGTCTAATGAAATAATTGGACTTCAAGGATTCTAGAAACACATACTTAAAATGTTAAAAAAATGCTTTTATGTCTAATCAGCACTGTCTAGGATGGGTGTAAAATATCTCTGGGTGAAATGTTCGTTTAAGGTAACCAAAGTATAACTATTGCTATTAAATACGTAATCGGGCTTTAAAAATTCCAATGACAAGATCCATTTTTTTGAATAATGGATTTGCTCCTCTCCTTAATTATTCACATAAGTTGTTCCAGACCAATTGACTGTAAATATATCCCATTGATTAAGTCACCAGAAAGAAAATCTATTCCCACTGCAGGATAATAATTGCACAGTATGTACTGAATATAAAAACTTGTCCTTTATATAGACTATACCATAATTTATTATCACTTCAGTGTGTAGTGATTGCTTTTCTTGGATTCAGTAAGTGTTATCAGGAAAAAAACGAGTACTCTTAGATCCTTGCATACTGTTATTGAAAGATAAGAACAGTTTAAGAAGAGTAGGCCCAAAATTTGGGAATCATTATTGCTATTTTAGAATATAATAAAATCAAAAATAAAACCGCAGAAGCACAAAAATTCATGTTTGCATGTAATCCCAGAACTAACCTTTTATGTTCCTTGTAATAAAGTCTATGATTCCCATATGAAGTTTTTTTTTAATTATTCTAATACATCAAGTAGAAAGTTTGTAAAAAATATTTTCATCTGGGGGCCAAAGTGATTCATAGTGGGCAGGGTAGTTTGCCAAACAGGGTTTTATTCCAGAGCCTGCCAGGAATGATTTCTGGTGCAGAATCAAGAGTAAGTCCTAGCTCCACTGAGTGACCCGCAAACAACAACAATGATTTATCTTCTTCCATTTGTTATTTGGGATTATCAAATTTGTCAGAACCAACAAAACCTTAAGAAATAAATGCATAATAATTATGCATTTCTAAATAAGTAGACAAATATTTCATGGCATGGATTTTATACTTTTTTTAGCAGTACAAATATCTTTCATTTCATTTACTTTTATTTTAACATTTTTTGATCTATAGTTCTGTGATCTAGAAGACTTAAAAATGGTCTCACCATGTGCAACTAAATGGCTCAGTATCTTATACACACAGTTATAATGGTATATGATATTTTATTTTTAATCAAAATGTAATTTTAGCAAACATACAAATTTTGATTTACATAAGCAAAAATTAGCTTCAACTCAACACTATTTACAATTTATGAAATTATTGTCTTTTTTGGAATGTGGGCACTCTTGGAAATGTTCAAGTGTTATTCTTGGCTTTGTACTTGGAAATTGTTCCCTTCACTGTTAGAGAAAACTAATGGAATGCCAGGGATTAATCCCAGTCAGAGCACTGATTAATCCCTGATCAGAAAATGCCCTACCCATTGTGCCATCCCACTGGTCCAATTATTGTCACTTATAGTGTGTAAAGGATCAGATAGTAGATGCACTATGAAGCTGAGGGCCTTAGGAACTTGGGAACCAAAGTGAAAAGTGTGTAGAAGAAATAGTGAAGAGAATTTCCCAAAATACACGACTATCAGTTTTGGTAAGATGAAATTATATATTTTTGGTCTAAATAGCATAACTATTTCTATATGGTTTTTTAGAAATGTTGATATGTAGAATATGCATATTAGATATGTAACAGGATTTTCTTAAATTACCTATCACTTTTAGTTTGATGAAGCATATGAAGGAAGTTTGGGTTTCATAATATTTTTTAAATTATTAGATGTTAACAGTTTAAGAATTGAGTGAAAGTTAGAAATACTCATAATTGTTCCTAGAAATAAAAATAAGAGATCACATATTTAATACTACCAGTTTTCTAATCCAATATTACCATCATGATCCTAAAAATTTTACTTGGATAAATGTTAAGTCTGTAAAATAGTTATGATAATTCCTTCTTTAAAGGGTATTTGAAGTACTATCCTTTTCTTTATAAATACCTGTCTTTTGTATAATTTTTCAGAAACACTGTAAGATCATGGAAATAATGGTCAAGGAGATATTATGAAATAGGTGGTTCTTTCTTGACTGTCGCATATTTTAAAATTTATTTCTGAACGTTTTGTTAAATAGACTTAGATAAATTTTCAAAGTGAAGTATTTGGTTCTAAAATGAGACACATCTTATTACTCTTCCTTTTCATTCATCTTTTTTCCTCTACAAATTCATAATGAGATAATAAGTTAAAAATAAGACCATAATTCTCTTCAAATTGTTCAGAAATAATGCCCCCAAAGCAAGTACTGACAAAGGAGTTTAGTTCAACAAAGTTAGAATTGTGAGAAATGCATTGAAAAGCAGCATAATAGAGTACCTATACTGTTGTAGCATAACTCCAATTAGAATTCTGGACTATGTGAAACTCAAGCTCAATTACTCATAGTACTTTGCAGGAAGAATGGATTTCATTTACATTGATCTTGCTCAGTTGTATAATCTAGAAAGTTAAAATCACTTAGCACATCTTATTGTGAGGTAACACAGAGTACTGAAATGCAGTCAGTATAAATATCAATGTATCCTATTGGATTAATAACTGAATAAACTGCTATAAGAAAGATAATTTTGTTCTTGCTGTTGAAAACACTAATGCTGTCCTGAAACAAGATTCTTTTCCCTTCTGAGCTAATAGCTGTATAAATTAGTTAATTATCAAATTCTTAATGAATACAGGTATCACATTATCATTATCATAAAGGGTAAATGAACTTAAATGTTGAAGAGTTAAGAAGATTAAAATTGAAAAAATAAATCTATATTTCTTGTTTAGAGGGAAGTATTTCTTATTCAGAGGAAACATCTCTGGGACTTTTGATCGTGTCCTCAATCAGGTCTAATGAATACTTTCATTAGTATCTTGTATTTATATTTTGGCAATTTTATCAGCATTGTCCTAAATGTAAAGATGGAAAGGATTGTGTAACAGAATAGCCACTAAACTATCTCATAAGACCTCTAAAATAGGGTATAGCATTTAAAATAAAAACATGTTAGAAAACTCTTGCTCAGTTTAAAAATATTATTCATTATTCAATCTAGGATATAAAAGATGTAAGTTGTAAAGTACATAGGTTCTTAATATGATTGTAAATGTAGAGTTACTACTATGTAAATAGATGCACATATACCAAAGATTTTCAATATAATTATGATTGCTATAGCTATCTAAAATAAATAGAATGTGTATCAATGGAGATGATCATCTTGTTATAATTTGTACGAATTATATTTGTACTATTTTGCACTAATTATTTATAGCAAGGTATTCAATTATAGTCATTCTACTACTCACAAGGATAACAATAAAGGCTAATGCATTCAGTAAAACTTTAGTAAGTGGGACTAACTGACAGATTCCAGCTCAATACTAAATTCTTTTTTGTTCTGGGAACCCAGAGGCTTTGGCCAGCATGAGGCACTTGAGAACCTTCAAGTTGAATGCCTTCTACCAAGCTCAAATAGGGCTCCTGGACCCTGCTCTCCCCAACAGCCTTTCTTCCATCTTTCTCCCTCCGAACTAAAAGGCCATCCGTAGGCTTTTGCCCTAGGGGTCCAGCGAGGGGGTGCCAGGGAAGACTTTAAAGGGGACCCCGGACCTTCCCCATTCCCAGCCCAGCATAGGAGACTTGGGGACGGGGCTGGTGAGCTTCTGGCTCCCAGCTCAAAGATGAATTCCTTTTTGTTCTGGGAACCCCCGGCCTTTTGCAAGCATGAGGGACTGAGAGGCTTCAAGAAGAATGCCTTGGTGAATGGCGTGGGGAAATCACCGGCAACTTTCCTTCCCATCAGTCTCCATTCTCAAAACCACATGGGAGTGCATAAAGATTAGATAGTTTAACAGGATATCATAGAGCTCATAATCTTAGAGTGCTTTTAGGAAAGGAAACAATATGCTCAAGACCCACTGGACAGTATTTCATGGTATAAACTATACATATAGGGACTACTACCATATTACTTAGCTTTCTAAACTTGAAAACTGAGTATTTAAAAAGATGCTCTATATGCAATCTAAGCCATGAAACCTTTCTTCACTAACCATATTTTGTCTCGAAAATGGAAAACCGTTACACAAGACGAGCAAGTTTTTTTACATATATGCGTGTGTGTGTATTATTTTTATTTTATTTTAGTATGTCTTATTTGCTCTTTTCTTGTAAAAAAGCATTCTTTCTCACACTATCTGGGTCATTTTTTTTCCAACTGTAACCCATGGATTTATTCTCAGTGTATGCTGATATAAGTACATGAGTATATGTGTTTTCTGTACCAATATCTGTCTGATGTTCTCTATGACATTTCTCATATGGTCCCCCAAGATAGGAGTAATTTCTGAGTGCATAGCCAACCTGGATCCTGTATCAGCCAATGTTGATTCCTAGCATCACATGTGATTTCCTGAGTTCTATCAAGAGTGATTCCTTTATCACTGAACCAACTCTAAGCCATTTATGCCATTGGGTTTATCCTGCCACACACACCCAAAAGTGTAAGAAAAAATAGCTACATATTCCTCAATCAAATTATTAATGCATTTTTATTCCATTCAATTTGTCTGTGATCCTATAATGTATTGACCTTCTGCTAAAAATATATTTTGAAATATACCTGGGCTCAGCTCATAGTGTCTAAATATCTTTCACCATATAAGATGGATAGGGTAATGTGAAAGGATACAAAGATTATAAGTCATTTAAAACCTTACTTGGGATATGTAGCATCAAGAAGAAAAATATAAAATAGTATGTTAAATTAAAACAAAAACTGTGCATGTATCCAAAGTGGCACAAAGTGAAAGAAAAACATTGGATGGGGCTTAAAAATATATTACCTTTTTAAAAGGTATATGGGTAAAATTGTTAAGTATAGCTATTTTTACTACATTAGTGTGCTTATATACATGTATTCAGAAAATATTTTCCTATTATATCCTAAGGAAAAAGAATATAATCTAATCTATGTATATTATTTTATCTTTATTAATATAAACATATTCTTAAATATATCAGTGTTGGAAATTAAAGTCACTATTTTTGGGGTTTTTGGGCCACAGCCAGTGATGCTCAAAGGGTCTCTCCTGGTTATGCACTCAGAAATCAGTCCTAGCTTGGATGACCATAATGGGATCCCCGGGATCAAACCTAGATCTGTCTTAGGTCAGCCGCTTGCAAGGCAAACACCTTATCCCTGTGCTATCGCTCCAGCCCAGGAGTGATAATACATATTTTTATAAAGAGCACACACCTTAAAACACCTGAAAGTCAAAGTGGGAGGAAAACATTAGCTTTTATTTTTTTTATTGTAAACAGCCCCCTCTGAAGACTTGTATAGTGATTTTTATCATTATCGAGACCTCTACTCTGAAAAGCAGCACATACAAAGGAATATAAGAAACTATAATAAAGTTTTTTTAAATAGACTTTTTTTTTTCTTCTTACACGCCATAAAAAAGAAATGAATAGGAAGTAAAAGGAGTCCCTTTGATTGTTCACAATAAAGACATCTATTTCACTCAGCCAACTCTGGCATAAGGTATCACAGGGAGCACTTCACATTTCAAGAAGATCAAATGATCAAATATTTGCTTCATTCTGATCACCAAAAAGAATTTCATCCATATTTGGTGACTGAACAAGCTTTGTGGGAGCAATGATAAACAGGTTTTTTTTTTTTGTGGCATCTTCAGACATTAAATAAAAGAAGATCTAAAAAAAGAGAACAAATATATCTATGATCTTTTACCTTAGTGTACAATGGGAAAATCCCACTTTTGAATACTTCAAATAAATGCGGGTATAGCATAGAACAGTTATGAGAACAAGCAATTCCTATGGTTTCGACCTTTTAGCACCTGCAGATCAGTGAAAACAGAACTATGTCATAAGATTCTGAAGTAGAAAAAGTAAGCACCATTCATAAAAGTGTATTTATGACTCAATTTTTATAATAGCATTATACGATCCAGAAATAGCATGTGTGAAGGGACAACTATTTGGCTGACAAGATGGAAATTCCTGTGGACTGACATGTAGCCAGCTGGTTGAAACTGCTGAGCTAAACCTCAAAATCACTTTAGATTAAGAAAGTTCTACAACTTGTCTTAATGCTTCAAATAATAGAGCACATTGCTTTTCTGAGTATATAATTAGTTTTGTACTGTCACTGCTGCTAGCTATGAAACTCGCCACCTAAGGCAAACAATTAAATTGAACCACCTGGTAGGTGTTATAGTAACAGATGATGCTTTCTTTTATTTTTTTAACTCTCAGTTTTCTACCTTGGTCTTTGACAAGGGTATAGGAATAGAATTTAGCTTGCCTCAAAGTAAGCTCTGGGATATCATCATTGACCATTTTTAAAAATTGCACTATATCCATCTAAGAGGAATGTGGGGCTTTTCAACAGCTGGAGAATTTTTTTTTAGGTAGAAATTGCTTTAGGTCATCTGCCATATTGAACTAGATTGTATGCATGCCAAGTAGTTGTTGAACCTTGATTTTCACCCTGACAACTACCCAACTCTTTATTCTTACACCTGGATATGTTCTACTCACACGTGGGCATATTATACTAGTGTGGTTCTATACTCCTCAGAGAGTTATACTGAATCATTCGCATGTATGAAATCTACTTTGTGTTAGTTGACAAATTAATGTTTGAAAGGTTAATGAAAAAAGATGAACTGTTAAGGCAAGATCTTGAGAGCTAGTGATCTTAAGTAAAGTTTATTCATATTTTTCTGTATTATCATTCCATTTTATAATTAATTAATTAATTATTTAACATACCCCAAAAGATCAATTTTTAGATCAAAATAACAGAAAAATAGATAAATTTTAATTTCACTATAATGTATATCAATAAAATTGCAGAAATTGGAAAAAATGTTATTTTTAAAGTTCTAAAGATAGGAAGAAAGATAATAAAGGTGGTTAGGTGCTAGCCTTACATATAGTTTACAAATACTTTACATATAGTTTACTTAATTGCTGTTATCCGTTCCCAGGAGAGATTCTCTAACGGAGGTAGGGAGGACGAGTTCTCTTTCCTCCAACTCGGAGAACGCGTCTACCACCCAGTAACCAGTGGTTCTGAGGTGAATCGGCGAGTGAACAGCTCACGGAGAGTCAGACTTGTGGAAATATCAGCTTTATTCGGTGGAAATAACTGAGGTCCAATGACC
>PVKC010040506.1:0-12317 GCA_004027635.1 Crocidura indochinensis | reverse complement strand
TTCTCAGACTCAGAGCCTGAGACACAACCACTGAGTCACCTGCTCCCTACATGGCAGGACCCTGGCTCGGTGTAGTTTGAGCAAATCCCTAGGAATGCTGCAGATGGCTTCTGTTCTACAGCGCCAGTGGGATTTCAATGAATCCACTTCAGGGAGAGTGGGTTGCATGGGCAGCGAAATATGAAATAAATGATAACCAGACACAAATATTGTATATGGGGACCTGCGTCTTCTGGCATAGATGTGAGACAATTTTACTCTTCCATGTTGGTAGTATATATACATGGCAAACTCAGTCTTAGGCATGAAAGGAATTTCCACGTTGACAAAAGGTGGGAGTCATAGAAAAACAGAAATAATAACAGCAGGCCCTGTTTTATTTATGTGTGTGTGTGTGTGTGTGTGTGTGTGTGTTTATAAACTAGCCAGTACAGGTGAAAAGAATCTTGCTAAGAAGTCCTGAGGATGTTTTTGGAAGGATAAGAGCATAATAAAGGGAAGGTTTGTGTGTAGCTAGATTAGAATGGAAGATCTTATGATAAAAGATGAAAAACTCATTTTGCTGCAGTTTGGGGGTTGGGCCCGGATGGCAGCTGACAGTGAAGGTAGAAACTGTTTGCTTATTATTTAGAAGCTGAAATCAGAAGGGCAGGATTTGCAAGTAGCTGGCCGACTTGCTTTAGAGATGTGAATTATTTGTTGGCCAGAGGGAAAACTTTTTGTAGACTTTGGTGCTGAAATTTCTCTGAGCAAAATAATTGACTGAGGTCACATTTTGGCCTGTGATTTTTCAAGGGAGACATATGCCAAATAATATGAACGAAATTTGATGTCACTACCATGGCATGAATTTCAGAAATATTGCCAGTAATTCATGTAGGGATATAACTAGCATTCGCAAACAGGCCTGCTGGCTAAAGATTTCTTGGGGAATTATCAGCTCTCTGATCCAGGAAAATCCATAGATACATCTGATGGGCCTGCTGAATTCTCCTAAAATGGAGGTGCCTTATGCATGGTATAGCATAGGAACATGTAACCCTGGTCACTGCAGCCTAGGAGGGACCCAGGGAAGGACACTGGAAAGGGGCAGGGGAGCAGGGAAGGGGACAGGAAATGGACAGAGGCAGGTTTCTCCTAGATGCTTCTCAGAGACCTGCATTAGTGAGGGACTTTAGGAGATTTCAAAATAAATATTTTCATTTGGGGCCTGAGAGGTAGCATGAAGGTAGGGTGCTTGCCTTGCATACGAGCGACAGTGGATCTAATCCAGGCATCCCATATGGTCCCCTGAGCCTGCCAGGAGCAATTTCTGAGCATAGAGCCAGGAGTAACCCCTGAACACTACCGGGTGTTGTAAAGGTTCGGAGGACTCTACTCAAGAGTCTCAGCAGGGGTTAATGAAGAGACCGACACCTCTGTAAAGCACATAGGCAGAGTTCCAGTTTATTCTGACCGGTCAGGGTCCAGTGCCCATCCAGAAATCCAGAAGAGACACAAAAGACCTCGTGACTTTCTTTGTCAGTCCTTATATAAGAAGGGAGAGGGGGTTGGAGATGATTTAACATTTCCTTATAAGGGCATAACATCTGGTAAGACATTCTGAGACAGTTGAAGAGTACAAGATATCACATGATAGTTATACCAGGAAGTTCCCTACAATGAGCCGTTCCGGGAATTTCTACCTTGCTATAGGCAGAGTTTCCACATATCCACCTTTCAGAAGGGTCAAGCTCTTTTCCTGAAACTGTGTTCCAGCCCTTACAGTGTGACCCAAAAACAAAGCAAACAAAAAAAACAAAAGGAAGAAATAGACATTTTTTCATTTAATGAAAGCCATGTACAAAGTTATCTATAGTTGAGTTTTAGGCATGTAATATTTCAACATCGATCCCTCCATCAGTGTAAATTCCCTCCACCAGTGCTCACATGTTCCACCCCTACTCTGTCCCACATCGATCCACCTCTGCCTGCCATCTTGACAGAAACTTTTACAGCTTTGATCACATGGTTTCAGTGTTGTTGAGTCTGTGCTTTGGGTTTCTAGCTATATCATCTCCCACACCCCGGTATAACTGAAAACCCCCCTTTGTCATCTTCTTCCTTCCTGCCTGGATTTCTTCCCTTCTCTGCCCTTTTTCTCCCTGGGCTCTATCTGTGTCAAGGGTAGTCTAAGCATCCATTCTCCTTTGGCTACATTGCATTTCTTCATCTGCCAGACCAGATGAGTGAGATTGTCCTGTATTTGTCTTTCTTCTGACTAACTTCACTCAACAGGATTATTTTCCGGTTACAACCAGGTTGCAGCCAACTGCATGATTCCATCCTTGCATCTACAGAGTTCAGTTGTGTATATGGGCCACCTTTGTCATTGGGGCCTCAGGGAGTCGTCCACAGTGGGTAGGAGTGTTGTCTGCTTAACCCCTTTGGAAAACAGCATGGAGAGTCCTCAGAAAAGTTAGAATATCAATATGACACGGAAATTTCACTTTGAGCCAATGACCCCCAGGACTTATGCAGGCACTCCAGAGGATATCTACTCACCATTCTTAATGGCTGCTCTTAGGAAAAGATGCAGATTTGGAATCAAGATTTTGTTCTAAAGAGCCACTGAGCATTTTTGATAGTCAGGATTCAGAAAAGAAAGTTCAGTGATGGAACCTTGACCAAATGCCTGGGCCACTGTGTCCCCATATGCTGCACTTCTGTGTCCTAAACAATGTCAACTCTGATTATTTTTATTTCTGAACTAAGGGTATGTCCTTGGATGGAGTAACATGCTCACAAAGAACTTTATGAACTTCCATGATTTAGTGAACTGTTATTTAAAAGAGAAATATGAAAGAACAAATACTGTTTGCATTTTAGTTTAACTTAAATTTTCCTGAGCTAATGAGCACATTGTTCCTATTTTTTTAATTTAAGACTTGAAAAGATGAAAGGAACTAACCCTGAAAATCATAGCAGATAATCCAACCTGGCATTAAATCAAGAAGTGGAGAAAGGGGAGCCTAACTCTATCTCAGGAGTTCTCTGAGACAAGCATTTTAGCAAGACCATTTGGAGACAGGGAGCAGGCTCTTGAGTAAGATCCTTTGTCACAAAATGGGACCACACACTTAAAGTAATAGAGAGCTCATTGAAACAGAATAGGAGATGAGTAGCCAGACTAGAGGTTGATTGTGAGGTAGAAGGAACTGTCATGGCAAGTGGAAGTCAGGAGAGGGAGGCGAGAGTGTACAGGACATACAGACTGACTGAGAGACACTCCCCATGGCCCAAATCTGAGAACAGGATTGACTGAGGGAGAAGCAATCCCCATGACCCAAGCAGAGACCTTCCTCTCTGTAGTTCCCTCAAATACACCCTAAGTGCAATATCCCACAGACCCCCAAGCATTCCCCAAATCTAGCATTCGGATTGAGTTGGTTCTATGGAGGTTGGAGTTTCAGCTTCTCAGAGCTGCAGCTTTTTGCCTAGACTAAGCCTGCTGCAGGAGACTACATGTTCTGTGGGCCCTAGGAGCCTTTGTCTCAACCTCTGTACATGAAGCTTCCTGGATTTGTCAGTGAGCCGTGTGTGCTCCGTGGAGCTTAGGTCTCTTGTGAGCAAGGCCCAGCAGAAGACACTTTACAGGAACACGTGAGGCTCCTTCCTTCATCCCGACTGCAAGTGGCAGCTGGGTGGGATCCTGTCAGCAGGTTCTTTAGGAACCACTGACTCCTGCTGAGGAGAACCATTGGCCCCCTTTCAGTGGGACTGGAAGGGCTATTAGGGATAGCTGAGAGCTCATAAAACAGTGTAGTACTTTAGTTATTTGTAGATTATTACTACCGTTATCTGCAAGACTGCAATTAGCTGCAGAGCTGCATGGCTGCACAGGCCCAAGGCTGCCAGGGCTGCAGAGCTACAGAGGACCAAGGCTGGCAGGGCTGCAAAGGTGCTGCAGGCTCACAGGGGCCCATGGGACCCAGCTGCCAAGTGGGGCCTGAGCACACCCAGGGATGCTAATTTGTAGTAACCAACTGAGACTGAGAGAGAGGAGAGAAAAGCAGAAATCGAGTATTCTTTTTATTCCTGCCTAGAGTCTGAAGCCTCCTGCTGCCGTGCCTGGGGTGAGAGAGAGAGAGAGAGAGAGAGAGAGAGAGAGAGAGAGGGAGGGAGAGAAAGAGAAAGAGAGAGAGAGATTCACTGACCAAAGGGACCTGTAGACCTGGATCTGAGGTGAGGGGGTAGATGCAAAGCAGGCAGCCTCTCACCAATGTTTTATCTCTGGCCCCCAGCAGACCGGCAGGCACTGCTCTGGTCACAAGCCTGCCCCCCCAACAACAGACCAAGTTTTTCTTTTTATATCCCAAGTAATAGGGGGCATTTCCAAGGGGCATGTGTATATGGGGGGATGGAGGATTTATAGGTCCATCTGTCAATACTGTGGGGTATTCAAGAGCCATGTTCAAATCAAACTGTCATAGGAAACAGGCCCCCCCCCAAAGAGACAGTGTTTGGGGCTGGGAGGTTTGTGGTACCAAAGCAGTCATAGATTGTACTGAGATCTGCCTCTCCTGGGGTCCCTGAGTGTGTCCACATCTCCTGGGTCCCTGGGTGTGCCCCTCTTCTCCCCCAGAGCCATTCTAGGCAGTTAATCTCCTGTATCCATTGCCCGACCATCCCTTTCAGGTCAGGCGAGCATATCCATGGACAGAGGGAAGGTCTCAGACATCCCAGAAGCACTGTTGGAGTAACTCTTCACACCCTTCAATGCAAGGAGAGCCTTGGTGCCATGGTGCCATGAGCCCCTGTACACCTCAAAGTTTGTGCATCTGTTGGTGGCTGACAGAGCACTGTACTTGAAAGCGGCTCTGTTCCACCATGCTGATTGCTCTGCATTGGGGTTCTCAATGATGATCCAGGCCTCATTCAGCTCACAGGGTGTCCTCAGGGTGGGGAGTTCTAGAGTTTCCCTGGTAGGTCAGTCTCTACACTGGTGGCCACTCATCCAGGCTTACCAAAAGGCTCCCCTCTTTCTTCTGGATGCTGCTCTCATCTCAAACTCTGATGGCCCCTGGGTTCATGAGAGACTTTGGTTGCTGAACTCTGTGTGCATCAAGGTTAGGTGTACAGAGTCAGAAAGATGGAACTGCAGGAGCCTATCCGTAGAAGACCCAGGTACCTCAGGGGATCACCCAGCCATGCTTGGCCCCTCCGCCAGGAATCAGCTAGGAAATCTCTGAGTTGGAGATGGAGAGTCAGTGGGGGAACTTGCTACTTTGAACCTGGCAGGATTTAATTGAGGGTTGGGACCAGTGGGCACAAATGTAACTGGGGGCTCTGGGATAATGTTGGGATGAGTTGAACTGGGCATGCGGAGGAAACTTTTCTTGGATTTAATTCAGGAGCCATGGCAGAGAGGAACGTATGGTAGGATGGATGCTGCCATCTTTACAGATGGTAAAGCAGTACTGTTGCTGCCCACAGAGTTCCTCGGTGCCAACTCACAACCATTTCCCCAGACCCATTACTTCTATGGGGGTGGCACTTGTGCTGAATTAGTGTGATTTACCATGTTTCTGCCTAAAATCCCATAATCCGAGTACAGAAATTTCACTGTATCTAGCTGATGTAATTTTCCATGCAAATGTATTTTCTCAAATTGTACGAAATGTTGCTGTGCTTTCTTGTACAATATCATGTTAGTTGGTTAATATCCTCATTGCTGTATAGAAACTTATCTAATCTCTGGTTAATCCAACAGTTTTCTCACCACCAGTTTTTAATGAGAATCTTTAAAAGCGTGCTTTTTACCTGGATCCTATTTCATGATGCTAATTATGACTTATAAGTTATATTCAACATTAATTTAGCTATAAATAAGCCATTGTTCTATTCCCTAACACATAGTTCTAATCAAGTTAATTACTTAAACTAGTAGCATAACAGAGGAAAGACCCTTGACCTTTTATTGGGGGCTGTTGAGGGTGTGCTGGTAGAGTTTGGATCCTCCTAGCTCTGTGCTGATGGTAGCTTGGGGAATGTGTTGTTTGGGGTGAACCTATGTGCCTGGTTCTCTGAGGCAGGACCCAGTGATCCAGCTTCCTCTTCTGTGGGATGAAGGAGAGTGTGATCAGCCTGAGGCCAATGGGGAGTCATTGGGAAATCCTTATCCCAAGCTGACTATAGGGAGTACCAGTACAGATGTGGGAAGAGCCACTTAGCTGCTCTAGTGCAAAGATAATGGGAGGTGCCTCTCTTTGTTGGGGGGCAATGCTCCCACCCCAGCATGAATACTGAGCCCCCCTCCCCTGATCTCTGGGACTCAAGTATCCAAATCACAGAGCTCTGGGACTTTGCTGTCCACTGGATCATTCCTGAGATTCGGAACTCCTCACACCCCGCTCTTGTCATCCCAAGAGACTGAGGTTTCACCCCAACTGTGAATTCAAGATGAGGGTACACACATGTAAACCACATGCAAAGCACACACAAGTCATATCTGTACTCAAGGGAACAGTTGTACATATGCCTATACATGCCAGACCACACATGCACACACATTGTGTGCTTTATGTGAGGAATTGACATACACATGTGTCTATCCACGCATTTATGTGTAAGACCAGCTAAACATAGTGCCCTAGAATCTTGCACCTCCCACCCTAAAGTGTCAAGTTGTGCTGAGCAGCAGTCTCATGGCCCTGCCCCTCTGTCCCAGGTTAGGGAGATCTACAACAGTTTTGCACCTCTTATTGAGTTTCCTGCATTTGAAGGAAAGGGGAGAGGGCACAATTCTTCTAGAGTTAGCAGGTGAGGAGGGTGGCTGGGAGGTGTGGCATTACCCCATGCCTACAGGATGAAATGTGCCTAAGGGGAGGAGGCAGGAACAGAGGGTCCTCTGCTGTGTCCACAAAGACCCATGGCCTGGCACCGCTGACTGACACAGAGCATCAGGGGAGGCAGGTGGGTCAGTCTGCGGCTAGAGAATGCCAGCAGCAGCCATGCTCTGTACCTCAGGTCTCCAGCGCCACCAGGGCAAGGGTGACACGCCTTGAGCATGTTTGAGACTCATCCTCATCCCTGGCGCTTTCTAAATTTTGTTCTCCATGTCCTGTTTCCTTTAGCGGAATGTGGTGCCAGTGTCCAAGGGAACAAGGGCACGTTGCTGTCCCCCAACTTCCCTTCCAACTATGACAATAACCATGAGTGCATCTACAGGATAGAGACGGAGCCCGGCAAGGGCGTACGCCTCCAAGCTGACAGCTTCCAGCTCTCTGAGGGGGATGTTCTCAAGGTGAGTGCCTGGAGCCAATAGAGCCCTGAATGCTGGAATCACAGGCCAGAGGGACCATTGCACCTTCTGAAGAGAAGCTGCCATGTGTAGCCACAGGGGCAATAACACATGGGATGTGGCCACAGAGCTGTGGATTCTCATAGGGCACCGGAGGCAGAGACCTGACAGAGCTTCTCCAGCTGGGGAGGGATGTGAAAAGGCCCTCGGCATTCCCATTCTGGTGGGAATTCTCTGCTGATTGCCAGCTCCAAAGTGATAATTCTCGACACTGAAGCCACTTCATTAGAGCCTGGCAGGATGGGGCCCATAATACAGACCTGGCCCTGTGCTGTGGGGGTACAGTGGGAAACAAGCAATAGGCACTGTCTGTCTATCCAGCATTCTGGCCATCTGTCTAGCTTCAGGAGCTTTTGTTCAGCCTGGACTGTATCTGTGGTCTTGTTGAGACCATTCGGGTTAAGCAACAGCAACAGTGATCTTTCCATATAGTCTTTTCCATAAATCTTTCCACGCTCTTTTCCATAGTCCAAGGGTAACGGCATGTGCTGTGCTTTGTCCCCCAGGTGTTCGACGGCAGGGACAGTTCTGCCCGCCAACTGGGCTCCTTCTCCCGAAACGAGCTGTCAGGGCTGGTCCTGAACAGCACATCCAATCATCTGTGGCTGGAATTCAATACCAATGGCTCGGGCACGGCTCCTGGCTTCCAGCTCACCTACAGCAGTATGTAACACCTTCCCCCCACAGCCACTGCCCTGTTCTGCCCTGCCCTGCCTTGCCCTGGCACAGTGACTATCATCCTACGAATTCGCCATCAAAGATTAGGCTCCAGTTTTATTCTTAGAATTAGGTGGGGTTTGGTCATGAAATGACTGTGCGTAATAAAAAAAAAAAAAAAAGGTCAGTCAATGAACAATTGGCAATTGGCAATCTACATTTACAATCCATGTGCATGACTATGAAAGACAAGCAGGGAATGTTGGGTGTCCTGGTAGGAGGTGCCTCTGCCTTGCACTCCCAGGCATGGTACCTGTCTCTGTGAACAGACATCTTCCTGTGTACTTCGTGTGTGGGTTCTGTTCTCACTGCATGTCTGTATGCATCTCTCCTGTACACACAGCAGTTATTTCTGCTGATACAAAGACTAAATCTTGCCAACCAAAGTTTTATCATCCCCTCTGGCTAAGCCTGGGGGATCAGCCTGATCCTTCCCTCAGCCTTACACATGTTCTCCACTGCTCTAGTATGAATATGATCAGTGCAGAAATGTGTATTTTGAAGATGAATGTGAAGAAGACACAAAAAGTAAAGATTAAGAAGCAACTGTACTTTCTGAAAGGGAGTTGTGTAGCAGGACGCTATTAAAGCCATTTCCATTAGAGACAGTGTCACCAAATTGGAGATGAAATGTGGATGAACGATTCAAGTGGATCCATGAATTCAATTCTCAAACATGCGGAAAATGGATGTAACCCTCTTGTGGGAGTCAGACTTTGGCAGAAGGAGCAGCAAAGTATGATCAAATTTTCATTTGGTTCCTACAGCTGATGGGGAAGGAAAGAAGGCCTGAGACCATCCAAGATCAGTGCACTCTGGTCTACAGGCCACTGGCATCCCCTGCATTCCTCTTCCTACTCTGTCTCCCTCTTTCCCAGCATAAGCCTTCTCTGGTCCCTGTGGTGTGCTTCAGTGCAAGTAACCTGGCTACCACCTTTGTACCAGGCCTAGCACCCTCTACCATGGGCACACACGGGTGGACCTGAACCACAGGTCAGGGCTTCCATGCAAGGTCTCCCAACTGTATTTGGGTCCTTCTCCCCTTGGAGTTTCCATAGAAGCTGGAAGAGGACAAACTAATCCTGGTGTCTGAGCAAGAGAGGAATTACTCAGACCCTCCTTGTTAGGAGACATCACCAGTTTAAGACTTGTAAGACTTGGGCAGAAGTAGAATTAGAGTCTCTGGCACCAGGAAACAAATGGTTTGCTCTTTCTTTCATGATAATCGTCTTCGAAAAGACTCCGTAAATAGAAGCACATTCATTGTCCTACATGCAAGACAAATCAGCGACAAACAGTGTTGTTAAACCCTTTCCTTTTGCTGCTAATTCTACTTTTCAGAACCATACTCCCAAAGCAGGTCTTTGGAGCAGAAAATACCTGCATTTCAGTTTCATGATTCACCTTCCTTGTTCTCTTGGTTCTCTGAGTCTGCCGGTATGTGGTGTGTGGCTGTTGGTGTCCTTGGTTTTATCTCTTGGATTCATTTATCTGCCACAGAGAATTGGAGAAGTGCCCTGGCAGCTCCCCATCTGTGTCTCTCACAACCAGGGCCTGCTCCCAGCTCCCCTCATGAAGTTGCAGGCTCTGAGCTTCTGTGGAGTTCCTGCATATGCATATGCTTCCTCCCTGGTCCCCCTCAGTGCACCCTGGTCTACAGGCCAGGCACAGGCATCCTCTGTGCTCCTCTTCCTGCTCTGTCTCCTTCTTTCCTAGCATCAGCCTCCTCTTGTCCCTATGATGTGCTTCAGCGCAAGTAACCTGGGCCCCACCTCTGTACCGGGCACAGTTGTGCATGGGCACATGCAGGCAGACCTGACCTGCAGGTCTAGGCTTCCCCACAAGGTCTCCCAACTATATCTGGGTCCTTCTCCCCTGGAGCTTCCTGTGACAGCTGAAAGAATCATGGCCTGGGAGCAGGGGTGGGCTGGAAAGCACGAAGCTGCAGAGACCACCACCCCCACGTACTTGTCTTGTTTGGTGGAGAAAGTGCCTTCCCTGTCATCCATCTTAGATGCCTGTGGCCAGCCCAGTACCATACCCACTGACCTCTATGCCAGGCACTGCAGTGCAATTTTGTTCTTCCTCACTATCCCCCAGGATCTTTGAGAAATGGCGGCTTGTGCTACCTTGGCGCTCACTGCCCCGTGGCAGTATAGACTTGAACAACAGGTGCTGCCAGCCTTGACAAAGATGGAGACTTAGCTCGAGGTCTAGTCAGTTTGGCAGAAGTGATGAGTCAATTTGTCTCCACCAATGATCACATGGGACCCGAGTAGGCATCTTATTTGCTTAAGCAGCACACTCTGCCAGAGGGGAGAAGATATCAGTGATATAGGATGGATTGTGGTTTCTCATATCATCTAAACACTTTTAGCTTCTCATTAAGTTCTTAGATTAAATGCTAAGTCATTAAGCTTGAGGAACTGCAGGCTCCCACCATGTGATAGGGTGCCTGAATCAGACATTCATTCCTGAAAGGGAGCTTGAAAGTAATGAATGGTTAGAAAATAGTTGGAGCCAATTATTATTAAGGCTGTAGACTATGGAAAGGCACTGGCAACTATTTTCCAAAGCCTTTTGTAATTATCTCTTGCTAGTTAATTGCATTGCTTAAAGAAACATTCATATTCAAATGTTTCCGGTTCATAACTAATCTGCACACATAAATGGCTCCCAGAATGTCTGCGGAGAAAAATATAAAGCTTAAGAAACATCCTGAAGTCATTCCAGAATTGGGTGCAGTTTTTATCCTTTAACATTAACACTTCCCACTCTAGCATCCTGGGATTTGGAGAAATGGTACCCTTCTTCCTTGAACTCATATAGTACTCATCTTGAGAATTAGTCCACATCTTCAGTACTCAGTCTTCATTCATGCATAGTACTCATCTCTGTACACAGTACTCAGGCTCATAATACTCATCTCTGGCAATAGTGCTACCTTCATGCATGGTACTCCTCTTGGTGAATGGTATTCATGTTCCTAAATAGTATTTGTCTTTGTGAACAATACTCATGAATAGAATGTGCTTTGTGAATGGTACTCACATTCATAAATGGTACTTGTCTTTGTGAACAATACAGGTTCATAAGTAGTATTTGTTTTTGTGAATGGTACTCATGCTCATGAATAGTACTTGTCTTTGTGAATGATACTTATGCTCATGAGCAATACTTGATTTTGTGAGTGGTACTCATGTTCATGAGCAGAACTTGTCTTTGTGAATATTACTCATATTCATTACTACTTGTCTTCGGAGTAACAAATGTCTTCCTAAATAGTACTCTCCTACACAGAGAATACTCATCTTTTTCCACAGTAACACAAAGTCCCACAGAGATTTGCTGTAGGTCTGTCCACCAGGCACAGTGGACATCTGAGGTCCAGCGGCCACAGAGGAGGTGGAGCAGGTGCTTGACATAGTCTTCTATAAACATGGTCAGTAAGTGGTGCTGGCTACAGCCTCTGGTGGTCCTGGCATCTCTGGAGTACACATGGCCCCATCAGAGGTGGCATTGGCTGCAGGCATTCATTGGCCCCTCTAACACTCCAGCCTCAGTTGCAGTGTGTGGCTCCCAGACCATCCCAGGGAAGTTGTGTGGCTCACACATCCCAGAGTTGGAGAAACCACTGGCCCCTCTAACATCCTTGTCTGGCTGCTAGGCCCCTGGTGCCTCATTCCTCACAATGAGTCACTGTCCTGCCAGCATCCTGGTTCATGCTGTCAACCTTGAGCTGGCTTGTCTTCACCAATACTGCTTGGTCTCTGCCATCTCTTGACGTATGTTGGAGTTGGCAGTGGCCCCCTGACAGAGGGATGCAGAAGGGGCCTTTGCTTTCCATCCATGGAAGGTGTGGTGCTCCCCAGATGATCTTGGCTTCCCCACATGGTCCATCAGCCAGGAAAAAGCGTCACTAAGTACTGAGAGCAAATTGGAACCTCCCTAAGCAGAGGAGGCAGAGGGGCAGGGATGAGTCTCACTGGCTAGTGCCAGGTCAGTGGCCACAGACTGGCCTGGCTGCCTTGTCCTAGGAATGTGTGACTTCATTGTGCTGCTTTGGGTCTCATGGTTCTGGATACCTGGCTCTGGGTTATGTGGTTCTGGATACCATTTGGCTCTGGGTTCTGTGTGTATGAGTCCTGCGGCTCTAGGTCCATTGATCCTGTGTTCCATGATTCTGGGTGCTGTTGCTCTGGGTTCCATGACTCTGTGTGACTTCATTGTG
Organism: Crocidura indochinensis; assembly: GCA_004027635.1. Classification (NCBI taxonomy): domain Eukaryota; kingdom Metazoa; phylum Chordata; class Mammalia; order Eulipotyphla; family Soricidae; genus Crocidura; species Crocidura indochinensis. The sequence goes on along the minus strand of PVKC010040506.1, from coordinate 27 downwards.
CTGCTGATGGAGGAACTTTTCAGAATT
>PVKC010040505.1:0-12337 GCA_004027635.1 Crocidura indochinensis | reverse complement strand
CTTGGGCTCTACCTTGCACCCAGCAGTGCAGAGACCATAGATAGGGTCCATATTCTAAAATTAAATCAAATATGTAATGTAAGAATTAAATGACTGAGGGGCTGGAGCGAAAGCACAGCGGGGAGACCATTTGCCTTACATGCAGCCAACACAGATTTGACTCCTAGATCCTATGTGGTCACCTGAGCCTGCCAGGAATAATTTCTGACCATAATGTGGGTAGTCACCCCTAAGCACTTCCAGATGTAGCTCACACACCAATGAAAAACAACAACAACAACAACAACAATAACAAACACTTAGTTGACTAAAACCTGGTTGAGGCTGCAACTTAGATGGAGTGAATACATATCATTTTCACATACTGAATCAGCTTACAGAAAGGAAGAATATATTGGGAGGATTGGCAAAATCTACTTGAACTTTGTGATGCACTCACTTGTTAATGCCTTAATTCTACAGAAAAAATATTTTTGGAGGCCTGAGTGGTCAAATTGCAATTTGACCCCAACAATGAGGATTACAACTGTACTATTATTTCATGGCCCCTCGAAGAATACTTTTTTTTTTTTTTGGCTTCTTTGCCAAACACTCTGTTGCTCAGTGGTTTCTGCAGGCTCTCTGCTCAGGCTCAGAAATCGCTTCTGGGAGCTCAGGGGACCAAATGGGATGCTGGGATTAGAAACAGGTCTGTTCAATCCTTGGTTGGCACATGAAAGACAGACGCCCGCCCCTGTGGTGCCACCAGTGTGGCTCTGAGAATGCTATTTACATTTTAAAAAATACTCTGTCCACTTCATGTCCTCTGATCACCACCCTACTCTCTTCCCTCCACTGCTTGGAGAACCGCAGCAGTTGGAATCCACCCTCCCCTGGCCAGAGAGCCTGGGCCTAGCTGCGACTGGCCCTTTAAGACACCGGGACGGAGCGTGACGTCACAAGCCCGCCCCTTTATGGCGCACAACTGGTTGCAGCCTTTCCCCTTGGGGTTGTGAGCAGGTCTGGGGTCCCAGGCATTCGGGGCGTCTGGAGGGACGTTTTTCGTTCTTCGTATCGCCCAGAGCATCAGGGTCCCGGCCAGGTGGGCGCGGGGTCCCCGGGGAGCTTCGGCGGCGGCTGCGGCCAGAGACCAGGACGGGCGGGACGGGGCGCCCCGAGGCCCTGCAGTGCAGGTGGGGGAGCGGGCTTCACCCCGAACGAAGCAGGTGATGGAGGGAGAACAGGGATGGGGCAAAGAGAAAAGGAAGAGTCATTTCCCTAAGAGAGAGGTCAAGTTTCTCCCAGGCACCGCTCGCCCCAATTCCCTGGTGAGGTTTGGCAACCTCCAAGACCCGGGTCAGAGGGAGAGGCTGCAGCTCAGGCTGCAAGTGTTTAGTTCCAAGTTGACATTTCTAGGGTTTTTCCTACCCCACCCAGGCTTGCTACTGGTGGGGTGATTGCCTGGGGCGGAGTTGTGATCTGCTGGGCTTTGTCAGTCCTCTTTTACATTTGGTTCCTGCTGGAGCCTCTCTGATGGGTGGGTCCAGCCTTTTCTTTCAGTAATGGTTTTCAGTCTACAATTCAGTCTCTGGGTTTCGGTGCATCTCAACACTTCGTTGTAATGGGGTCCCTGCCCTGATTCTTTGTTTCCAAATGTAGAGGCTAAAATTTAATAGCTGGATAGTTTGCAGCATGCAGACACCCAAGGCTTTTACTCAAGGGCCTCTCCCTCAATGTAGGGCCACAGAGATAGCACAGCGGTAGGGCTTTTGTCTTGCAAACAACCTACCCTGGACTGTTGGTGATTCAATTCCTGGCATCCCCTGAGCTTGTCAGGAGCGATTTTTGAGCACTGATCCAGGAATAACCGCGGAACCCTGCCATTTGTGACTACCCTCCTCACCAAAAAAAAATCCCCCCTGTAGAGTTCAGGCGTTATTTCCTGAATGTGTTCTCAGAAATCACTCCAGGCTCCTATGGGGTGTTGAGGATCTAAAAGGGTCAATGTTGTTCAATTCAAATGAACTGCCCTTGTGCTTTCACACTCAAACACTGTTGGCTGGGGGATGCCTTTGTTTGTTTGTTTGATTTTTGTGCCTCACCCCTCTTTGCTGAGGGCTGTTCAATTCAAATTCACTGCCCTTGCCTCTCACCCCCTGGTAGGAGATGGTTGCTTTCTTGTTTCCCTGATTTTGGGCCTCGCCCATCTTTGCTGAGGACTGACTCTGGCTCTCTGCTGAACCCTATGGAGTACAAAAATTGTACCAAGATGCCTGCTTGTATGGCAAATGTCCTTTCTAGTGTACTATTGCTTTAGACCGGGACCATGTGTTCCTGAGCATGGTGTGAGCACTGAGGGTTCAAGTGTGCTGATTAGGATTATTATAAAGCAGGAATCAGGGAATCCCTGGCCAGTGGAATGGAGCTGGGGCAGTTTCTGTGTTTCCAGGACTCTGAGGGGGCATTGGTCCTGGATGGATGCGCCCTGGCTGATATCCCCACCGACCAGAAAAAAGGGCTGAAGAGAGTGTCTCATACTGGAGAGAAGCCTTACCTAAGTAAGGCTAATTTGCCTTTCTGTCCCTAAGGACTTAATGTTAATGTTAATGTCCTTCTATTAGTCCCGATAAAAGTACTATGTCAAGTTTGGAATATTGTACAGGCATTGTAGTACTGAGTTCACTTATCATAAGTTTCCCAACTTTTGAAGTCCAGTGAGAGCAGGTTCCATTCTCTCATGTCTTGCTCCAAGGTTTGGGGGCTGGTCAGTGTTAACAGTCTCAACCATGGTATAAGGCGTGAGTACAATGCCTCTGTTACCTGTTGAGGAGGCTTCAGCAATTTTACTGTTTCCTCAGGCTCTCGAGAGGTTTGTGTTCAAACTGATGGAGGGTTTGCAGTAACACAGATGTCTGAGTTTTGGCATTTGTCAGTAACACCTTCTTTTTTTGTTTTTGTTTGTTTGTGTTTTGGGTCACACTCGGTGATGCTGAGGGGTTACTCCTGGCTACGTGCTCAGAAATTGCTCCTGGGTTGGAGGACCATCTGGGATGTGGGGGGATCAACCCAAGGTTCATCCTAAGCTAGCGCTGGCAAGGCAGACACCTTTCTGTTTGTGCCACTGCTCTGTCCCCAGTACCCGGTTCTTGACAGGGCATTACGAAACCCCAAATTTCTTGGCAGAATTGGCATGGCATCTGTTCAGACATAAGCATATCCTCTCCCTCTGATGAGATAGCCAGCAATTCATGTATCATCAATCTATATCCAACAAGTGCACAAAGTGTTCCTTATATTTGGCTCTCTCCAGCACTGAATCCCTTGAAGCATCAGGGAGATCCAGGATTGGAGAATTGCAAAAGGAAAGTCAGCTGGACAGCTGGAAAAAGCCGACCTTGCATGTGGGCCACCAGATTTGACCCCCATCACCACTTAAAGTCCCATGAGTTTGCTTGGAGTGATTCCAGAGTGATTCCAGATCAAGGAATTACATCTGAGCATTCCAGAAACTAGGAAAAATTGAAAGATTTAGGGCAGAGGGGAGGTTCCAACACCATATCCCCAGGTAACAGGTATCCTATGTTCTAAGTTGTCTTTTCTAAAGTTTCTCCCGATCTGGCCCCTGGAGCTTTCTTCTTAGGTAAGAATCCTATGGCTAGGGTGGCTGTCAAGGGCAGGGTAGGACGTTGTTCATGGTCTTTGATATTCCTCTCGTGGAGTGCTGCAGACTCTCTGGGAGGAGGAGGAGGGTACAGCTTTCTCAGGGCCTGCAGTGGCCCCACGTAAAGGTTTTGTCTTCATTCCCATCTCCTGGTTTTAGTGCATCTCAAGGCTTCATTGCCCTGGGGTTCTCCTTCCCTGCCAGCCTGTTTGCTCCCATAAATAGAGGGTAAAGTTTTAGAAGCTGTATAGGTTAGAAACCTGCAGCACCTTGGAGTTGGAGCTAGTCCCAGAACCCTGGGGGTAGCCTCAATTTCCTGGAAAACCTGCTGCGGGTGGTGCAGGGAGGACTGCAGCTGGAAGTTTTTTGTTTGCTGGTTCTTATGTGCTTTGTTCCGGTGGGCTCAGGGGAACCTATAGGATGGAGAGATCTTACTGCTTGCAAGGCAAATGCCTTCTGTACAGTACTCTGGCTCCAGCCCCAGATATTTCATATTTTTCAAGTGGTTGAAGGTGGTTTCTCCTAAGGCAGAGGGGAGAGGCCCTGAGCCTTTTTAGGCCTCTGAGGGCTCACCACAGGGGCCAGGGGTTAGGCTGTGACCCTACCTCCCTTCTCTGTGTGATGGCTCTGGACACAGTGACCTTCTGGAATGTGGCCCTGAGCTTCTCCAGTGCTCCTCATTGTTCAGAGGACTCTATAGCAACCTAATCCTGGATACCGACCAGCACATGACAGTCATAGATGAGAGCCACACAAGGGCCACCTGTACAGGACACATCAAGCGGGGGACCCAGGATCAGGCCAGGGATCAGACCCAAGTCTGTCCTGGGTCAGCTGTGCTATTGCTCTGTTCCGAAGTCAGTTAATTTTGGCATGGGGCTCTTGGCTACCCCTAAGTGTGCTCAGGGCTTACTCTAGGCTTTGGTCTTAGGGATCACTCTTTGCATTATTCAGAGTTCACTTGGAGGTGCTAGTGATCAGGCTAAGATCAGCCTTGTGCAAGTGATTTCCTTGCTCTTGTCAACTATTGTCCTACCCCTCACTGACTCTAACTGAAGGTGAGCTAGTGTGAATTAAGTATTGTTCATGATTTGTTAAGGGCCACCCAGTATCAGCCCCTCCCAAGCATCTTGGAGGATTATATGTGTGTGAGTGAGGGGATAAAATCTGAGGTTCCTGCATACAAACTCTGTTCCCCGATCTACTGTGTTGTTTCCTAGACATCTTTTTGTCTTTTGTTTGTTTGTTTTTTTCTGTGCTACAACCAGCAGGATTTAGGAATCCTACTGGATCTGCCCTGAGATTCACCCTGCCTGGGTTTGGTGTCTGGGGATCAAGACAGGGTGACTCTTGTGAAAGAAAAGTACACTCCCAACTGTGTTATCACTCCAACATCTTTAGTTTTCTGTTTTTGGGACAAAGTCTGCAGCACTTAGGGGTTTATCCCAGCTCTGAACTAAGAAATTAGTCCTGTCAGGTCATTGAAATGCTGGGGTCGAACCCAGGTTGGGTACATGCAAAGTAAAAACGTATCCACTATCCCATTGCTCTGGCCCCATCCAGTCCAACCTTTTCAGACATTTTGGGCCTTGCCATCCTTCGGGGTGTTTGGGTTTACTTCTGTCTCTGCACTGAGTGCTCATTCTTCTAGAGGAGCTCAGGGAGTTGGTATGTCACAGTATTTTTACATGACCCAGAAAAGGAGTCCAGAACCAGGGAACTCTTTCCATCATCACATTCCTGAGTGTCTTGCTTGATCTTGCTTGATCTGCTTCTGGTCCTCTGCAAAAACAGGGCTGGAGACACCAAAGAGGTATCCAGAGAGGAGGCCCTAACTCACCTGTAATGATCATAATATGCTCTCTTCCCATAGTGATTAAGTTTCATTCACAATTAAGGGTATTGTCACTCATTTAAATATTCTGGGGAGTGACAGATGCAATCCCAGTGAGGTCAGTATTACTACTCTATCATACTCCATCACCCTCCCTCCTGCCTGCCACCTTCAGAGGTACATGGCAAGGTTTGGAGGGTGCAGTTTAAATGTCATGTTCTCGGTGTCCTTGGGTCTGTGCTTTGAATTGAGAGTTATACACAACCTCTCCTACAGCACCCGGATAACAGAAGTCGCAGCCTAAAGCTTTCCATTACTGCTCTTGTTCAACTTCAATTCTGCTTGGATTTCTTTCCTTTTCTGTTCTAATCAGTTGTAATCAGTCTTCTGTAATTAGTGGTCTTGGGTTTGGCTCAGATCCTGGAACAGAGCCTAGGATAGAGTCCTTCAGTATGATTCCAGAATTTCTGCTCAGTTGCCCTGCCCTAGAGGAATCTTATTTTGTTTTGTTTTGTTTTAGTTGTTTGGGTCACAACCCCCAATGTTCAAGGCTTACTACTGACTTTGCACTCAAGATTCACCCTGACTTTGCCTGCTGTGGCCCCCAGGTGAATTGAGTTTGAGACTCCTATCTTAGATCAAGTTATTGCCATTTCCTCATATCAGGGTAGCATATCAATAATGTTGCAAGTTGGTGCCAGAGTGGTATTAGGATTTTCCCAGGGAAGAATTTAGTTCCTGGTGCTATTGTTGGGATCTGGGTTCTGGGTAGGTCGATGTCCAATCACCTGTAGAATAAATTGAGCCCACATGGCCATGCTCAAGGTGGGAGGCTTCCCTGTATTATGAAATGTCTCGGTTCTTATCCCAAGTAGATAAAAGTTTGTTTCTGTGTATAAGATTTCCCCTTATTAGGACCGGGTAGAAAGTCTGGAGTTAACGTGTTTGTCTTGCATGCAGAAGGACCATGGTTTGAATCCCGGCATTTCATATGGTCCCCTGAGCCTGTTAGGAGCATTTTCTGAGGGTAGAGACAGGAGTAACCCTTGAGTGCTGCTGGATGGGACCCCTCAAAAAAAAAAAAAAAAGAAAACAGAGATTTCCCCTTATTTAGAGTGCATATGCAAAAGGTGATGGTGCCAAATGATATTATAGCTGGTGGAACTGGAGGTAAGAATGATAGTCTACATATTCTCTGTGTGTATATATACATATATGTATGTATATAATTGAAGAAATATGTTCACAAAACCAAGCAGCATTTTAGTGTCCTTCCAGTAATGTCCCTCTGGCCTGGTGTCTTGAATATACTGGGTGTGGAGATAGTTAAAATGGATTTTGAACCATGTTTTCCTGTTTGTTTGAAGGAAGAAAGAGGCATATTAGATCAAATGTGTTATAAAATAGTGGAACTTTGCCAGCTCCTGAGTCTCCTAAAATTTGGACTAGGAACTGACTTTATTTGTAATTAGAAAAGGATTTTAAATCATGGCATAAAATTTGGGGGGGGGGCTGGAGAGGTAGGAACGGAGGTAGGAACATTTTGTCTTGCATGCAGAAGGATGGTGGTTCGAATGCTGGCGTTATTCCCCGATCTTCCTAGGAGCGATTTCTGAGCGTAGAGCCATGAGTTAACCCCTGAGCACTCCTGGGTGTAGTCCAAACACCAAGAACCACAAAAAAACCACTTTATTTTTCATTTACTTAATAAAGTTATTATTAATTATGTTGAGTTTTTTTTATGGATTTTGGGTCACACCCGGCAGTGCTCAGGGGTTACTCCTGGCTCCACGCTCAGAAATTGCTCCTGGCAGGCACAGGGGACCATATGGGGCACCGGGATTCTAACCAATGACCTTTTTTTTTTGGTTTTTGGGTGACACCCGGCAGCGCTCAGGGGTTACTCCTGGCTCCATGCTCAGAAATTGCTCCTGACAGGCACGGGGGACCATATGGGGCACCGGGATTCGAACCGATGACCTTTTGCATGAAAGGCAAATACGTTACCTCCATGCTATCTCCCGGGCCCTAACCAATGACCTTTTGCATGAAAGGCAAACACCTTACCTCCATGCCATCTCCCGGGCCCCCTTATGTTGAGTATCAACATACATATTTCAACACAAATCTTACACAAGTGTCAACTCCCAACATCAGTGTTCACATACTCCATAAAGCCATGGACCACAGCTGCCTGCCACTTGACAGATACATCATAAATTTATTACATAACTTTAATGTCATGTTCTCAATTGTTGCATTATAGCCCTTGATTGGATTGGCTGATGGAAGGATGGAGAATGAGGTCTTTTTCCTACAGCTCGGACCACACTTCTGTTACCCTGTTCAGCTGGCGGTGTTGAGGTGAATGTGGCAGGTAGAAAGCCAACAGACAGTGAGGCTTCTGAAGAAAATAGCTTTTATTCATAGAAGAGGCTGAAGCCAAAAATCCCCAGAATCAGCCCCAGGAAAAAAGCCCCTTGTCTTCTACAGACCCTTGCTTTTATACATCACATTCAGGAACCACCCTAAGGTGGGAGCAGAATGCCAGGTCACACCTTAGGGTAGGGCACAATCACAGATAACGGTAGGATCAGTAACATAATAATCCCATAGAAATGTTTACATACACACCACTCAATGTTGTTGGGTCCATGCTTTGAATCTAGAGCAATATCCCTTTCCCACATCACTACAGAAACCCTTGCTCCAGGCTTTTCATTCCCTCCTTTGCTCAACTTCTTCCATCCTCCTAGATTTCTTCATTTTTTGGTGGGGGGGGGTCACACCCGCAGCGCTCAGGAATTACTCCTGTCTTTGTGCTCAAATATCATCTCTCAGGGAACCATATGGGATGCCGGGATTCCAACCACCATCCTTCTGCATGCAAGCAAACGCCCTACAACATGCTATCTCTCAGGCCTCATTTCTTCCCTTTTCTGTCCTGTTCTTAAGCTCTGGGGTCAAGGTTGAGCCAGGCATGTAGACTGTGTTCACACACATGCTCAAATCTTACTTAGAGGGGCCGGAGAGATAGCATGGAGGTGAGGCATTTGCCTTATCTGCAGAAGGATAGGGGTTCGAGTTCTGGCACTTCATATGGTCCCCCGAGCCAGCCAGGATCAATTTCTGAGTGTAGAGCCTGATGTTCTGAGCACTGCTGGGTGTGACCCAAAAACCAAAAAAAAAAATATCTCACTTAGAAGATTTCATCTTCAGCACCAATTGATGTGCCCATTCTGAGACATTTAATATGTATTCAAAGGGGTTGGATGCAGGTTCTAGCAGTATGCAGGGTTTACTCGAAACTGCATTCAGAAAATAATTTTACAGTGTAGCGAATAACTTAAGCACACACCCTGTTTATTTTTGGGGGGTTGTTATTTTTCTGGGGGGAGATCATACCCATCAGCACTCAGAGGTTACTCCTGTCTTTATGCTTAGAAAACACTCCTGGCAGGCTCCGGGGACTTTGGGGAATGCCCGAATTCGAACCACTGTCCTTCTGCAGGCAAGGCAAACACCCTACCTCCATGCTATCTCTCCAGCCCCAACATACACCCGGCTTTAACATCCAGATCAGAAAGCCTGCTTTACCCTGATCCCCTTACCTTGTCTTCCCTAATCACAGAAGCACACCCTACTCTCTACCTTACTCTCCCCTAATATCCCTTTCTTATCTATAACAAATTTAGTTACTTTCCAGAAGTGTTTGGTGGATGTTTCTTTGTGCTCTTCTCACCTGAGATGCCACCTCACCAGTGACTTCTACATCCTGGGATATGACCCTACTGCCATCATTTACATTTCAGGTCTGAGGGATCATATGGGATCCACGGTTTGAAACCCCATCAGCCACATAAGCCCATGGGCTTTACTGCTATGTTATCTAGTTTATTCAAATGATTTTTCCCATGAGTATGTACACATGGTTGATCATAATACACGTTTCGAGATAAGTGGGAACAAAATTATTCAAAATAGAAAATAAAGCAAAAACAGAGTGCAAAGAAAGACAAAAAGCGACAGTCAAATTTGTAAAAAGAATTGGATCTCCACCAAAGTTACTGAATCGTGTTAAGAGGTTTAGTAAGCTCTGGTTTGCTAGCTGACCATTCTGTTACTGCATCAGTTTCTGTACATGAGGTGACCAACTACGAATTGCTGTGTTCCAGTGCGGATGACAGTATCATAGCAGTATGGAGTTATCACTGGCTGCACTTACACACTTGTCACATAGTCCAGGAATTCCAAGCACTATTGCTGATACTACACCTTTCGTGGGGGATGTTTTCTTTTGTTTTGTTTTTTTTTTTTTTGCTTTTGTTGTTGTTTTTTAGATGTTTTTATTTCTTTTTTTGTTTTTGTTTTTGGGCCACACCCAGTGACGCTCAGGGGTTACTCCTGGCTATGAGCTCAGAAGTGGCTCCTGGCGTAGGGGACCATATGGGACACTGGTGGATTGAACCGCGGTCCGTCCTAGTCTAGCACAGGCAAGGCAGGCACCTTACCTCCAGCGCCACTGCCCGGCCCCTAGTTTTTATTTCTAAAGATGAAAAATAAGAAAAAATAAATAACTAAGTTTGTGTCATATGGAAAGGAGGGCATAGAATACATGATGTATGATAATTGGCAATAGTTTTTCAGCCTTTTCAGTGCCAGTTGTATCATTTAACCAACTATGTCTGTACTTCCTTAAACAAGTTCTTGATTTTTCAAGTATCAAAGTTTTAATGTAAAATTACCATTTGATTTATCTGTTGGATTATTAGTATAGGTATAAAATATTCAATAGCATCAAATATTTTTATGAGTAAACTGTCATATTAACATGGGATTATTTTTAAGATGTGTTTTTATGTTACATCTTTTTTATTTATAATATTTTATTAAAAACCTTGGTTAAAACATAATTGTGGTTGGGTATCAGTCATATAAAGAACACCCTCCATCACCAGTGCAACATTCCCATCACCAATGTCCCAAATATCCCTCCTCCCCACCCCACACCCGCCTGTACTCTAGACAGGCTTTCTATTTCCCTTATATATTCTTTTTGTTAGGATTTTTTTTGGATTTTGGGACATACCCAACGGCACTCAGGGGTTACTTCTGGCTATCTGCTCAGAAATAGCTCTGGAAAGACAAGGGGGCTATATGAGACTCGGGGATTTGAATCAACCACCTTAGGTCCTGGGTAGGCTCCTTGCAAGGTAAATGCTGCTGTTATGTCTCTCGGGGACCTCCCTCCCTTTTTTTGGATGGGACATGTTTCTAGCAGCCTAGGAAATATGAGAAGAGGGGACAAGGTGCCAGCACTCCCAGAAAGTCCAGCTGATATAAGCCCAAATATCTACAGTTGGTCATATTGGTGTCTACAGAGTCTTAGAAAAAAAAAAAACCTGATCAAACTGATGAGGGGTGGAGCCCTGGGCAGTGCATGTGAATGGGGGCGAGAAGAGGCAGCAGCCCTGAGAGGTGGATCTGCCCCTTTGGCTCTCTCCAGCCTTGAAGTACCAGGGAAAGGAAAGTCAAGCTGGACTGCAGGACAGAGCAGACCTTGCATGTGGGATACCAGGTTTGATTCCCATCACCACTTAAGGTCCCCTGAGGTTGCTTGGATTGATTGCAGAGTGATTCGAGATCCAGGAATAAGACCTGAGCACTCCAAAAACTAGGAAAACTTGAGTTAGGTCAGAGGGGAGATTCTATCACCATGCCCCTAGGCAACAGGTGTCCTTTGTCCCAAGTTGGCTTTTCTAGATTTTCACCTAAGCTGGTCCCCTGGAGCTTTCCAATTGAATATGAATGCTGTTGCTGTTTGTCAAGGGAAGGGTGGGGGTAGTTGATGGTCTTTGATATTCCTCTCTTGGAGTGCTGCAGCCTTTCTGGGAGGGCGGAGGGTTGATCCTTTTCTGGATCTACAGTGGCCCTAGGTAAATGTTTTTGTTTTTTTTTTTTGTTTTTGGTTTTTGAGCCATACCCAGTGACGCTCAGGGGTTACTCCTGGCTATTCCTTCAGAAGTCGCCCCTGGCCTGGGGGACCATCTGGGGCACCGGGGATCTAACTGTGGTCCGTCCAAGGCTAGCGCGGTAAGGCAGGCACCTTACCTCCAGTGCCACCGCCCGGACCCATAGGTAAATGTTTTGTCTTCAATTCCATCTCCTGGTTTTTGTGCATCTCAAGACTTCATTGCCCTGGGTCCTGTTTCTTGCCAGCCTGTTTGCTCCCAAATCTAGAGGGTTAAATTTTAGAAGCTGGATAGGTAGATATTGCAGCACTTGGGACTGGAGCTCAAAGCCTAGTCCCAGAACCCTGGGGTAGCCTATATTTCCTGGAAGGCCTTCTGGGTGTGGAGCAGGGAGGACAGAGACAGCAATGCCTTTTTATTTCCTTGTGTTTGTGTGCTCTGGAATCACTCCTGGTGGGCTCAGAGAAATTTATTGGATGGAGAGATCCAAATGCTTGCAGGGCAAATGCCCTCTGTGCAGTACCCCAGGCATTTCATATTGTTTAAGAGGTTGAAGCTGACTCCTCCTATGGTGGAAAGGAGAGGCCCTGAGCCTCTTTAGGGCCTGGGGGCTCACCACAGAGTCCATTTGTTAGGCTGTGACCTGACTCTCCCTTCTCTGTTTGCTGACTCAGGACACAGTGCCCTTCCCTAATGTGGCCCTGAACCTCTCCAGTGTACCTAAGAGTTCAGAGGGAGCTGTACAGAAACCTGATCTTGGAGACCTACCACACCTGCCAGCCTTAGGCGAGAGCCATACTGGAGCCACCTTTGCAGGATACACCATGGTGTGTGTGTGTGGAGGGGACCCAGGATCAGGCCAGGGATCGAAGCTGGAACACGGGAGATGAT
>PVKC010040504.1:0-12323 GCA_004027635.1 Crocidura indochinensis | reverse complement strand
ATATCAAGGATACTCAGCATTTTTTCAGTTCAGTATAAGGCCAATTCCTTGTTCAATGGACCCCCAGAGCAGGAGGCAGACATGATTAATGGGCACATTTATTTTCATGAGCAAAATTGTAGATAAACACAGGCTATGTGCCCATTTATTTCCAAGAGTTTACATTTATCTACTTTAATTATTTCAGTCACTCTATGAGCAACCTATTAACCTTCTAACAGAAGAATTAGGTAGAGAGAAGCTCAAGAATATGCTCACTATCCCACAATTCCTAAGTGGCAGAGCCAAAATTTTCATTCTCACTCTCCAGTCCAGGTGCTTAATCATCCATGGGAACTTTAATAATAGCAGTCAGATACAAATTGATATTATAGGGTATCACTATGTCTAAGAGACTATGCCACATATTTTAAATATATACTTAAATATATACATTGTAAGGCCAGAACGATGGCGCAAGCAGTGGGCATCTGCCTTGAATGCCTAACCTAGGACAGACCACAGTTGGATCCCCTAGTCCCATATGGTCTCCCAACCCAGAGACGATTTCTTAGCACATAGCCAGGAGCAACCTCTGAGTGTCACCGGGTGTGGAGAAATATATATATATATTTATATTTATATATATTATATATGTGTGTATGTGTGTATACATATATATTAGGTAAGCATATTGACTTCTCCGCAGAAGAACTGAGAAATTTAATATGTTGAGTTACAACTTTCTAGATATGGTGTAAGTCTACTTTCATCTTATTGTGATGCTCAGTACATTAATACATTGTCCTAAAAATACACCACCACGCTAAAAGAGGAAACATGTCTGGTGTCTACAGCAATGTCTAGTGTCTAGTGTTTTTATCTAGAGAGCTACCCAAACTCTCCTTAAATTGCCAAGTCCAAACATGATGACAATGATTTGCCACCAAAGGCAATGATCAAATAAGGCTAATAAATTATATCAGAGCAGGAATCGTAACAACTAAGCAGCACAAGAACTGAGCACCAGATTCTGTTACATGTCTTTTCACTTGTCAGTATATGTGATGTGACAAGATACATGCAATTAGACACCATGTATTCCACTTATGAATAAGAAATACTTATGTACCAGAGGTTAAAATGAATTATCCATGATAGTTATCCTTTGTGTTATTTACGGCTAAAACCCCATTATGAACATGTTTGTAACCACCGTGTTTAAATGAAAAAATACATATAAAATAAATAATAAATAACATAACTTACCTGAGGTCACATAACTTATAATATGCAAGAGTAACATATATATCATTCAGTCTGGCTCCACACAATAAGGAAAGGGCTAAGAGTCCATGAGTGGTGCACATAATGGAACCCCGGGAAGAAAAGAATGTGAGTGGGAGAACTAATTTCTCTGAAAGTATGGACTCGCTTGAATGGTAAATATGGTTACTTAGATTTTGTATTATCATGAACCATTTCAAAATAAAGACACATGATTATTTGGTCAACTAAGTATATTTGTGATGATACTCTGCATCATCTACCATTATTGGTATTTCACAAAAGAAAGGAATATTAAAATAGAATAAGACAGAGGACAATGTTTATACATACATCACATATCATCTATTTTCACTTATATAAAAACAGACCAATAACTACTGAAGATAGGACAGGTTGTCATCTTAAAATCAAGGGCCATTTTCTAAATGGAGACACAGTGAACTGGCTTAATTTTCCTTCATTGCCAAGATCTGTGATGCTGGGAGAATAAAATGAGTGGTGCACAGACTCTGGCCATAACAGATTTTCCTCAGGTCAGTTTTCCTGGAATAATCTGCTCTTCTATCTATATAGATGGACAAGACATGTGGAAAACAAAATATTTCTCTCCTGTTGTTGATAAATGCCCTTAGACAGACTCTATCCATCATCTTCAGTCATCCCAGTACCAGTAGTGGATCCTGATTCCAGCCTTAGGATAAAAAGGGGCAATCCTGAAGGCATCTGGGTACAATCAAGTTTTTAACCTTTAACTGTGAGTGTGCCTTTCTCCAAAATGTACTAGACAACAGGGATGTTAAATGCTTTAAGATGATTGGGCAAGCCAACCTCCTCCTTGGAGTTCAAGGGTTTCCCTAACTCAATCATGATGATTCAGTCCAAAGATTTCTTTTGCAAAATCTTGCTTGAAATGAGCAACAGAGTGAAAAATAAAGAGATTTAAAAACTCTATTTGACCACATTATGTTCAGAACTTTCATAAAAGACAAGTCCAACAAGCAGGGAAAGGCAGAAAGTAAAGATTTAAAGCTTTCTGAGAAACAATGAGGCAAGGAAAAGGAAGAAGATGATGGCAATTGGGGTGGCAACTTTCTTCCTCAAACTTGCAGTAGCAACCTTCTCTCCCAAATCCGCAGACTAGCAGAAGTAAATGCAGAGATTCCCCTCCCCAGAAAAACAGAAAAGTGGAATTGATGGTGGAAATATTGCACTGCTGAAGGGGGGATGTTCTGTTATGACTGAAACTCAACTATAGTCATGCTTGTAATCATGATGCATAAATAAAGATTGAAAAAAGAAAAGAAAAAGAACCCTCCTCAGGTCAGGTGATATCATGTCTTTCAGGTCCATATGTCCTCATATTATTTTGTCTTGTTTTTTAGCTTTTTTTTGAACCACACCTGTTGATGCTGAGGGGTCACTTCTGGCTATGCTCTCAGAAATTGCTCCTGGCTTGGGGGACCATATGGGAAGCCAGAGTTAGAACCCAGGCCTGTCCTGGGTCAACTGCTTGCAAAGCAAACACCCCACCACTGAGCTATCACTCTGGCCCCATTACACATATTATTTACAGGACACAGATGAACTCTTTGTAGCTGATTTTTGTAATATATCTTTATTATCTTCTAATAAACTCTCTTTTTTGAGGGAAAATTACCTTGTAAATAATACTAATACTAGTCCTACAGTTCTGGTAGAGATACAACAACACCAGTCAAGATATAAGTGTCGGGGCCTGGGAGATAGCATGGAGGTAAGGCGTTTGCCTTTCATGCAAAAGCTCATCGGTTCAAATCCCAGTGCCCCATATGGTCCCCCGTGCCTGCCAGGAGCAATTTCTGAGCATGGATCCAGGAGTAACCCCTGAGCGCTGCCGGGTGTGACCCAAAAACCAAAAAAAAAAAAAGATATAAGTGTCAACAAAGTCAAGAGCTCTTAGGAGGGTGGGAAATGACACTCATTTTCTAAGCTAGCCAGTTTGGGAGTAGAGAGAGATAGTCTATTGGTTCCCTAAGAGGCACAGTATGTATGGTCATACATAGTGAGGTCATCTTTCTCTTGTCTCTTTAATATTACTTTCTGGAACTAAATCTTTGGCCTGGGTTCTCTGAACCAGAACATAGTTCATTAAAGAACATAGCCACATCCTCAAAGGCTTTTGATCCAAAGAAAGTAAAAAAGTCAGGAGTGTCACCCTATAAGAATTTGTTTCTCAGTCTCTGGAAAATAACCAGGGGATCCAAGGTTCAAATAATTGTGCTTTTCTAAGGGCTACAGCAGGAGGTAAGCAAGCTGCCTTTGCACTGAAAACAATGACGTCAGAGTCAAATCTTCACTGTAGGAAGTTATTGAAGAATCACTCAAAATAATAACAAGGTGTTATGTCCCAAGAGCAACATATAGTATGCAGTTGAAAATGTCAGAGAGGAAGAGAAAACAATATTAGCAATCATTGTGACACCAATAATGATTTTAGACTGACAGTAGCAGCTGCTGTCTCACTGGCCCTTGCTGTGTAGTGCGTGGCTCCATGCTGAGCTTTATCAATGCTACAGTCAAGTGATCAGATGCCCTCTCATCCTTGGACTCAGACTCAGAAGCTTGAACAAAGTTTCTTACTCTTGCCACCTTCCAGTTAACTTCCTTAGGAAGTCTTGATAGGCTTGGTATGGTTTTGATTCTTGCATTAATATTCCTATATGCTGTGCAATCAATGCCAACATCTCCTGTTGCAGACCATTAAGGTCATGGAGAGCCAGAAAGTATAGTAGAGTCAGTTTAATATATACATAGCAAGATTCAACTAAGTTCCTGTTGTCTGTATGCTTGACAGCCATATCTTCTATCACTGGGCTATGAATAGCAGGAAAATTCAAAAAACTGCCTCAGAATGTTGACCCTTAATATTAACCCAGAAAATGAATAAGACCACAAAGTCCATCTTCTCCCTACTGGGACAAGATATGACGTTGGCCCCTATAATGATCTCTGACTACAGTTGCCTGCCATGCATTCTTAAGCCTAAACCTGGCCTGTAACATTGACTTTAGGAGACATCCTGAGTGCCCCAGGGTTATTGTCATTTTCCTGGCTCTGGTTGTTAAGTTTGAATATCTGCCACATAAGAACAGTGCGTTCCATTGACTTCAAATAAATGTATTTAAAATTACAAAGCAAAAGAGCAATGCGACCTTGGGCAAGAAACAACTTGGAATCTCATGTTTCTCTTCCATAAAGGAAGAACAATGGTAGATTCCTATTCCAAGGAGGTTCGGACTTGAATAAGGCAGTGCCTAATAACTACCCTTCCGTGCATATCAAGGACTTAGTGAAGGCCAACTATTATAGTTGCTTGTTTGGTTATTAGTATTTTTTCTATTTCCTCCCTTAGCAACCTGGAAAAGCTCAACACAGACTGCATTTTGGCTTTTGTAATCAGGCCAAGTTCCCTGCATAAAAATGACAAAATGAGGGCAGGCAGGGACAGGGGCTATTTTAGCTAGAACTGCCAGGAAAGGGTTCTTCAAAGAGGTGACATCTGAGAAGAGCCTGGGAGGATGTGAAAGGGCAGCCAAGGAGCAGTCTGGCATCAAAACTCCAGTTGGAGGGAACTCCAAGGGCACCATGAGGAAGTGGGAAGATGCTTGGCATTTTGGGTTGGCAGTGAGCAAGGAAAGAATAGTAGTTGAGGTCAAAGATGGTCCCTAAGACTGAAGACTGAAATATCCCCAAACAAGGTAAGGAGGGTATATTTATTTGAAATGTGATGTGGACCTCTGCTGAGATGCAGCAGTCACTCATTGGTTAAAGAGCACACATAGATCACTACAATGTAGCACTCATATTCCTAATGAAAATGTTACCCACGAGCAACCAAGAAAATGATCAATATAATCCCAAGGACCACAAAAGAGAATGAAGAGACAAGAGGAATATTGGGCCTTTTAAGGACAATAAAGGATGGTTTCTTGAAGACATACCACTGGAACCAGATATAATGAAGTGAAAGTTGATCCCAATGAACAAAAAATGGAAACATCAGCAAGTCCTGAGACCTAGAACAGTTAAAAGCAAGTAGAAGTCTCTATTAATTGGGTCTGGTGAGTGTTTACATTCAAACACATGTTTGGGTCAAATATTAGTACTTCCTCTAACCAGTTGTCTGAGCTTTCTCCATAATTCATACTATTATTCCTCTGTGTATTCATCTATCAAACAGGTATGATAAAGACATTAATAGGGTTCTTGTAGTATCAGGAGTATAAGTTACTAATTCACTTCAGTATATGTCAAACTAGAATCATCAACTTTTCCTAGCTGCAGCAGTTTTTCTCAAAAAACACAATGCCACCTGTGGAGGAGAATGCTGGAATGATCCAGAAGATGGTAGAGTAACTTTTGGCTCAACTGAGGGGCAATTCTATGTACTTACTTGAAGAAGGCATATTTTCAGAAGAGTTCTGAGTGAAAATATATCCGTAAAAAGAGTTAGATAAAAGGGCCTGGGAGATAGCATGGAGGTAAGGTGTTTGCCTTGCAAACAGAAGGAAGATGTTTCAAATCTCAGCATCCCACATAGTCCCCTGAGCCTGCCAGGAGCAATTTCTGAGCTTAGAGCTAAGAGTAACTCCTGATTGCTGCCAGGTGTGATCAAAAAAAAAACGAATAAAAAAGGGGGGGTTAGATCAAATAAGTTTTGACCTTCTTATCTATGGATTTAACACTCTTGTAAATGTTTTTGATACAAATAACACAACAGCTTTGGAAAATGTGGACGGTATTCCTGATTTGTAAGCACTTTATCAAGTATGAACAGTAAAAATGGATTTCATAGGGACCCGGGAGATATCATGGGGGTAAGGCGTTTGCCTTTCAGAAGGTCATCAGTTCGAATCCCGGTTTCCCATATGGTCCCCCGTGCTTGACAAGAGCAATTTCTGAGCATGGAGCCAGGAGTAACCCCTGAGCACTGCCGGGTGTGACCCAAAAACCACAAAAAAATGGATTTCATAAAATACTTAGTGACATTTGAGAAGTAGGAGACTGGCTGTGTGACCATAAGAAAGAGGCAGCCAGCACCCTTGGGAACACCAAAACCAAACTTGGCATCAAGTTTGCAAGAGGGGCTTAGAATAGAAAGTAATGAGAATAACAAGCCAGAGACAACTCAACATCCTTTGGTGACACTGTCTAGTCTTGGAGTTGCATTGGTGTACTGACACTCCTTCAAGAACCTTTCACCTGGTGGACCCACTCAAAAACACATCAAAGTCCTAATCTACATACAAGAGCGGAAGTAGAGCTAGGTGATTCTGAAACTCTCCTTTTCATTTTTTTCCTATTCTGTACAGTGCAGCCACTCCCATGTTCACCGAGGAGAGGCTTCTGGGTATTGTATTTCCCTAATTTTCAGCAAATCTATATATTCTGTGCTAGAAACCAAAAAAAAAAGTTTATACAAATAAAAAGCTCATTTGAAACAGGCTGATGTTTTACCTACTCAGATTAGGTTCAGAGACACCCAGATCATAACTATGGTGTATACACAGTCCTCTCTCCAGAAACTTATTTTGGCAGCCTCTCAAAGAAATCCAATCTTTATTTTTAAAATGTAGGATCATGGATGAAAAAAGTGTTAGCTCTTCTTTTTTTAAATCTGTCGTGCTCAGGGATCTAACTTTTGACTGCACTCGGGAGTTACTCCTCGTGAGCTCTTGGACCATATGGGATGCTAGGGATAGAATCAGGTTGGCCATGTGCAAGGCAAATAACAAACATACTGTACTATTGATCTAGTTACCAAGAGTTAGTTTTTATATATAAGTCAAAGGGTTACAATTGTAAGATATATTAGTGCTATTATCTAGGTCTTTATCTGTACATATTATGTATGATATATTTCTAATATCATATTTATGTATGTATGATATATTTCTAATATATTTCTAGAGCGATATCAGTGGAAAATTGTTCTCCTAACCAAAAAAACCCCAAATTGGGATATTTCCCTGGCTAAAACAGTTTAGGAGTTAGAAGACAAGACATTTGAAAATATCCAACCAAGATAGCATAGAATCAATATCAGGGCAAAGAAAAATGCATAGTCCAGTTTCTGCAAAATTGTGAATAGTGCTACAATGAACATAGTTGTGCTTAAGGCTTTTCTGCATTGTATATTTCGGGCTTCTAGGATCAGAGGGAGAGGTACAGATGTAGAATAGTCTCATTCATTTTGGGGATTTAAAATAGTATAGTACTGATATTAATAGATATTATAAACAAGGACCAAGAGGACCATATCATGGTAGGAATCTTGCTACAAACAGTGAAGGAGTGCACTTAGGGAATATAAGGAACCATTGTTACTGTGATAATTAGAAATGATCACTCTGGACAAAAATTGGGTGCTGAAAGAAAACAATATTGTAACAAGATTGAAAATCAAGTGTTTAAAAGGAAAAGAGAGAGAACTACAAATATTTGCGACAGAGGCAGACAAGGTATCGGGCACAGGGAAGGGCAGGAAAGAAACAGGGGACATCGGTGGCAAAAAAAGTACAAAGATGAAGGGTATGGTATGTTGCAGGCTGAAATAAATTATGAAAAACTTTGTAACTGTATATATCAAGGTTATTCAATTAGTTTATTTTTAAAAAACATGTTCTGTCTAAGAAAGAATAGTACAAATAGCATAGAATCTTTTAGATGCCTTCTGATTGGCTATGTGAAATACCTCAACTATTTTTCTTCTTTTACTTATTGAATATTGAGTGTTTAATGTCTCTGTCAACTGAAATAATGGCAGATTGTGTTGCGAGACTAAGTGGTGGAGTGATATTGTATTGAATAAATGACCAGCCTGTGAGATCACTCTTGGCTGCTCAGGAAATTCTAAAGCTTGGAACCCAAACTAGTCCATGTGTGTTTGTATCCTTATGCTTGCCTCATTCTCTTGACCAGCCCTGTGGATGCTGGAGATAATGGGGTATAGATCCAGTTTAGTAAAATTCAGGAAAATTAACATAAAATTTGCTTAAAGAACTCTATTCTGATGGTCAAAGTCTAATATTCTCAGAAATTTATCATGTAAGTTTTCTAAAAATATTCTTACAGAAACTGATCTAAACATTAAAAAAACTGAGATTTATGTATTTTAGTACAACCTGGCAAAATAGTAATTTAATATTATTAATTTCAAAGATAAGATCTTGCTTTTTGAGCTATCAATTTGAGAAATAATAGACATACTTTTATTCTATTTGAGATCATTTTCCTAAACTTACACCTTTTTTCTGATTGAGAGAACTGAAAAAACATCTGTTAAGTTAGTATTTAGTACTATTTAAATATAAATTTCTTTGATGAAATTAAATAATTGCCATTGCAACCCTTATTTCATTACTAATTTCATTTTATAATATGCATGTTTAAAAATGTATTTAAACATATTTTGATAAATTAAGATCTTAGACATGCAAAATTAATGAATATAATTTACTAACTAGGTGATTTCTAGAAAATGTAAAGCTAACGGTGTTCATTATGAGGCACACAGTTTAAGATATACTATTTGATCTCTTAATGAATAGTTATGAATCAGTGAAAAGTTAGACTATAAGAGATGGTTATGCGCACACACTCAGTAGCTATGTTTGCAACTGGCCAGCTCATAGACTCACTCTATTCTCAAAATCAATGTAAACCAAATCATGAAAAATATTTCAGCCCACCACAGAGCTGAAATCTAGCACCTTGAAAGGAGAGGGCAGGCCAAGACCCTACCCTGGTGAAGCAATGCCTAGAGCACCCATCACCCAAAATCTCTACTTCTCCAATGACCCAGCTTCACCACTTATCTATAGCTTTCTATAGAAACACCAGGCTAACCATAAATCCAAGTATGCCTGTATTTGGGCTGACAAAACCAGGGTATATTTTGAGTGTGAGTACTCTACTCTTTCAGTAGCCCTGGCAACCAAAAACATTCCCCCCAAAGCCACAGAATCAGCAATAGTGCCTAGAATTCTTAGATTATGCAGCCACATTAATGGTCACACAAAAACTCAGCCCATAGGAACACACCAATTTAGACACCAATGTGTATTTGATGCCACCTAATGTTCAGAAACATAAGAAGTAGCAAAGTCATCAACTACCAACAAGAGCTTACTAAACCTTCTGACAATGACTTACTGTCCTCATAGTAAGGTACAATAAGGGGCTGGAGTGATAGCACAGCAGTCGGACTTTTGTCTTGCATGCTGCTGACAAAGGACGGATCTCAATTGTATCCCCAGCGTCCCCTATGGTCTCCCAAACCAGGAGCGATTTCTGAGCTCATAGCCAGGAATGACTCCTGAGCATCACTGGGCCCAAAACCCCCAAAAGAAAGAAAAACAACAATCATTCTCAGAGATTTTCTTTGTGCTATGCTTTTTCTTTATTTCTTCTTTTTTCTAATAATGTCTTTTTCAGTAACCTAGGAAAAGACGTATTATGGTCACCTATTTTATCTTTGTGACACATTCTTTCTTAATTAGTTTATTTAAACAGTATGGTTACAAAATTGTTCATGATTGATTGTCAGTCATGTATTGCACAATGTTCTTTAAATAAAGTAAATTATTAAAAAAGAAAATGTTTGGGGCCCGAGTGCTCGGACAGTGAGTAGCGCATTTGCATTGCATGTGAGTTTGATTTCTGGCATCCCATCTATTTCCCCAAGCCTGCCAGGAATAATTTCAGTAATTTCTGAACAGAGCCAGATATAACCCTTGAGCGGTGCTGGGTGTGGCCCAACACCAAAAAGGAAAAAAATGAAAAAAAATGTTTATGAAATCTTTACCAAATGCACATTGGAAAGAAATGCTCTTTTTCAATTTTTAAAAATAATAATTTCATTATCATATGTATGTCTATGTTGTAAAATGATTTAGTATGACAAATATTAATATATGTTAATAATATGTGTTAACATATACTAATATGTGTTAGTTAATATACTAATACATATAGACTTACTTTTCCTCTAAATTTTAAGTGTCACAAAAACATTGTATTAAAAGTAAAATTATTATTAAAAATTGTATTCTAAAGAAAATTAAGCCCTTGTTAAAAGGACATAATTATAACTAAAATTATTTTTGATATATAAAACTTACTACAAAATATGGATTTATGTCAGATTCACTGTCAACAATCAATAAATCTTCACCAAAATAAATAAGAACAAAAATTCGTCTTCATAATAATTTTGCTGATTTTATCATTTTTCTATAATTTACAAAATCAGTCTTCTTGTAAATACTCCAAGGCTCTTCACAAACTTCCACTCTTTCCCTCCTTTGCTATAGTCAATCATGAGATCTGTGAACAGTCTCACCCAAACCATCAACATAATCACCATAACTATATTTCAAAAGATGTTCCATTAAAATTTTCTGAGGAATGGAGAGATACAGAGACATTTTCCTTGTGTGAGATCCATGTCAGTTAGATTCTAGGTACCACGTATTGTCAGCTGTCCATCACTGGGTATTATACTTGAGCACAGACACAGGCATAATTCCTGAAACAATTGAATATTGTTGAACTGACTCAAGTAAAATGAAATTACAATTCAGTGGGTAGGATGCTTGTCTTGAATGCAGTGACCAGGGTTTGGTTCCCAACATTTCGTATGGTTCCATAAGCACCTCCATTAGTGTTTTCTGAGCCAGTAATAATTTCTGAACACAGAAAGTTGTGACCCAATAACAAAATAAATAAATACATAATCATCTAACACTGAACTTGATTATGACTTCAAATGACACACTGAACAGTGGTCATAAGTGGCCACAGCGAATATATATTTCTGTAGGCATCTTTGATGTCTGTGTATTAAAAATATTATTATTATTGAAAATTAATCAAATAACCATTGCAATTTCACTCTGCTATTGGTAAGGACATTGGTCTTAAATTCTGAAGACCTGGGTTAAACTTCAGGCATCAAGTATAGTTTTCTGAGACTGCTACCAGGACCATGTTGGTAGTCTTCTTGGGCTTTCAAGGTCAAACCTGAGAATTCTCAAGGGGTACATGTATACTGATCTAGATTTCAGATCTAGGAACATGAAAAGCATCAACTGAGCTATCTTCTTGACACTTGGAACTTTTTTTTTTTAATTTTGATTTTGGGAACACACCCAGCAATATTCAAGGGTAACTTCTGCCTCTTTCCTCAAGAATCACTCCTGGAGGTGCTCTGTGAACCATGTAGGATAGCAGGAATGGGGGACATGTTGGCTATTTTCAAGGTGAATATATTACTCACTTTATCATCTTTTGCTCCCCTAATCATCACTTTTACTTTTTTGGCATATTTCTGACCAGAGTCTTATTGTTAAAATATCAAAAGTTATCAGTTGAAATTGTGTTTATTATAAAATGAAGCTAACCCTTAAAAGACTTCTGCATTTCTATGTTTGTCACAGCACTATTTACAATAGCCAGAACCTGGAAACAACTTAAGTTCCTAAATATAGATGAGTGGCTAAAGAAATTGCAGTACATCCACAAAATGGAATACTATGCCGCTGGTATGAAAAATGAAGCCATTGCATTTTTTTATAGATGAATGTGTGTGGAAGGTATTCTTAGTGAAATGAGTCAAAGGAAGAGGTTTAAATATATAATAATCTCACTAATTTGGGGAATATAAAAAAGAAAATATAGTATGAAAATAATATCTAGAGAAAACAGAGATGAGGGCCAGGAGGACAAGTCCATAGTTGGAAGTTTGCCACAAAGAGAAGTGAGTAAATTTAAGGTAGAGAAAGTTCCACTATGACAAAAAATATTGGAACTGATCACTTTGAACAAGAAAGGGATAAAGTGATATATACTGTAAACTTCAGTAACATTGTTGGTGCGAATGTTGCACTGGTGAAGGGGGGTATTCTATTTTTTATAACTAAAACCACCCAACTACAAATATTTTTGTAATCATGGTGCTTAAATAGAAATAATAAAATCAAAAAGAAAAAAGTATGAGAGAGAGTGAGTAATGG
>PVKC010040503.1:0-12312 GCA_004027635.1 Crocidura indochinensis | reverse complement strand
ATCCCATATGGTCCCCTGAGCCTCCCAGAAGTGATTCCTGAATGCAGAGTCAGGAGTAATCCTGAACACTGCTAGGTGTGACCCCAAAACAAACAAACAAAAAAATGAAAAATAGGGGTCGTAGCAGTGGTGCAAGCTGTAGGGCATCGGACTTGCATGCTCTAACCCAGGACAGACTGAAATTTGATCCCCCAGTGTTCCATATGATCTCCTGAGCCATGAGCGATTTCTGAGCACATAGCCAAGAGTAACTAATCCCTGAGAGTCACTGGGTGTGCCACCACACACACAAAAAAAAGTGAAAATTCAGCACTTGAATTTTCAGGTTAAAAATTCTCCTCTCGGGGACCAGGCGGTGGCGCTGGAGGTAAGGTGCCTGCGCTAACCTAGGATGGACCATGGTTCGATCCCCGTGCCTACCAGGAGCGACTTCTGAGTAAATAGCCAGGAGTAACCCCTGAGCGTCACCGGGTGTGCCCCCCCCCAAAAAAAATCTCCTCTCTTTAAACAACTGACAAGGATGCCAGACAACACCAGACAGTATGACTGACTGCTCTGTTGTGTTATGGGAATTCTTTGTAGGGTGAGTCACAGCATCTTTGTTCTCTTTCCTTGAATATAGCTGACGACTAACATGTACAACACCTGAGAGATACTAAATCTTGGAAAGGTCATCAAAAGGTACTTTGGGATTATTTTAGATGAATTGAAAATAATAGGAAAAAATTTTAAACACTCATTTCAGATGAAGTAACTCTAAAAATGATCATCCAACATTCTTATTTATGGAAACAGTCTTCTTTAAAGCAAAATGAATTTAATAGTGAAATGTCTTTCTGGTTTTTTAAAATCCACATCCTGGCTTTGAGGCTTTCCAGAAGTGATCCCTGAGTGTAGAGCAAGGTGTAAGCCCTGAGCACCAATTATTTATTATTATTTATTATTTAGGTATAATCCTAAAAAAATTAATAATAAAAAATAAAGCAAAAAATCCAACCCAATAAAGCCTATTTCAAATAAAATAGTGGGTTTTTTATAGTAACCTACAAATAGGAGGCACTCAACTCTTTAAAAGCATGTGAAAGTTCTAAATTGATAAAAGAAAAAACTTTTTTAGTAGTAATCAGGATGGTTTTATAGACTCACAGTTGAAAGAATCTTAAATTTGGAATCTGCAGAAATTTTTTCTCTAGCCTTTGTGGGTGAATGGGGCAGAGGAGTAAGTTTTAGGTTCCCAGTAAAATTGAAAAGAACCATGAGTTTCCATGTACACCCTCTCTCTCTCACCTCTGTGTAACCTGTTGCATTTGAGCCATCTGACACGAGAGGGTGATTTGTCATTTTGTCATAATTTTTTTTTATCATTTTGTCATAATTGATGGGCCTACTTCAACATAGCATCATTACCCAAAATCCTAGTTTTGGACTTTGGTCAGATGTAGTCATGGGTTTTGGGTTTGTTTGTTTGTTTGTTTTTGTTTTGGGGGCCACACCCGGTAGTGCACAGGGGTTACTCCTGCCTGACTATGTGCTCAGAAATCGTTCCTGGTTTCGAACTCAGGACCATCCTGGGTAAGCCGCCATGCAAGGCGAACGCCCTACGAATGTGCTATCACTCCAGTCTCCAAATGTGGTCATTGTAATTAGTATCATAGTAATACTTTTACTACCCTAAAAACTCCCTGTGGGTCACCTTTTTACACATGTACGCACACTCATACTCATAGTCTATGCTGCCACGGATCTTTTTATTGTCTCCACAGTTTTGCTTCTGTCTCTGAGGATGGAGATCCACAGACTGAGATCCAGAAAGATCCAGGGATTAGCACCAGTTCACACATTTCCTAACTAGTCTGCCCAGTTTTTCTGACTCACTGCACTGACTGACTTTTTCCTCGGTAGCCATGAATACTTTGTTTTGTTGGAATATAAGCACATTATGGTATGCTTTGTTATAAAAGAACTATTAAAAGTATTTTCCTGGGGTCAGAGCAATAGCACAGCGGTAGGGTGTTTGCCTTGCACGCAGTTGACCCAGAACAGACCTCAGTTGGATCCCTGATGTCCTATATGGTCCCCCAAGCCAGGAGCGATTACTGAGCGCATAGCTGGGAATAAACCCTTAGCGTCACCGGGTGTGGCCCCCAAACAAACAAAAAATATTTTTCTTTATGGGGCCATAGTGGGTAGGACCCCAACATCCCATATGATTCCCCAAGCCTACCAGGAGTGATTTCTGAGGGCCAGGAGTAACCCCTGCCTGAATCCCACTGGGTATGACCCCAAAACAACAATTTTTTTCTTTATTGTTGGCCTTAAAAATGCAATAGAATATGGTGTTTACAATTAATTGATCACAGTCAGTTACAGATTTCTTTGTTCCTTCTCTACTCCCACTGCTTCACTTGACTAGCCTAAAAACATGCAATAGAATAAAGACAATAGCAATCAGATTTCTGTGTTTAAAAGCACCATTTCTAGGGCACCAGCAGATAGAAAGCAGAAGGCAACAACTATGGTGGAGGGAAGTGCTCAACCAGAAGGAGTAGGTGATCCTGAAAAGTGGTAATGTGTTATGTGTGAAACCCTAATAGGCACAGCAATGGAAACCACAGTGCAAAAACAACAACAAAAAAGCACCTCTTGGGGCCTGAGACAGCGCAGCGATAGGACGTTTGCCTTGCATGCAGCCGACACAAGACAGACGGTGGTTCAAATCCTGGCATCCCAGATGATCCCCCGAGCCTGCCAGGGGTGATTTCTGAGTGCAAAGACAGGAGTAACCCCTGAGCACAATTGGGTGTGACCATCCCCCACAGGAAAAGGCCTCTTGTAGAAGCAGACTGGTGGTAGGAGACCAAAAGGGATGTGGGTGAAAGGATTGATGTTGAAATATTGTATACCCGAACCCCAAACATGAGTGACTTTGTCATTTCATAATGACCAAAAAAAAAAGAAAGAAAGAAAATAAAAGTGCCATTTATCCTTCTGTTTGTCATTAAATAAAAAATGATATATATGTTTATATTTTTTAAATAGGTTTACAGACTGTTGGGATAGTTCAAGGGTAGAGGGCTTGCCCTGTTTACACCCTATCCAATTCCTGGCATTTTATATGGTCCCCAGTGCATTGCCAAGCACAAGCTGGGTGTGACCCCAAAATGTAAAAAATTAAAGTATTTGGTTTCTTATGCTTAAGTATAAGTGGCAATTTTTTTAAACTTTTATGGAAAATACTAATGCTTGGGTGGGGTCATAAACATTCCAGAGAAAAGTATCTACATTGAGCAAGTGTACCCAGAAGTACATGTTGCTCTTACTGACCAGCTGTATCAAGTATCTAAGAAAAGACATTTTATTAATAATTTAAGTTGATGATAATGAGAAAACCTCCTCAGAGTGCTCTGACATTCTTAGTATTCAAAATCCTTAACAAGGAAACAAATTGACTTATCTTTCTTACATTCACCTTCCATCTAGTAGTTTGTGGTTTTTGTCTTCATATAACAGACCATGCTTTTATTGTACAACTAGAACTCATAAACCTAATTTCAGCACCGTGGACTATTCAGAATCCCTCAGTGGGGGACTAACTGTTCTCTGGAAACTTGGGAGTTTGTTTAAAGCTAAACACTTGAGAATATTTCAGAGAACTAGACTGAAGGCTGACAGGAAAAAAGGAGTTATTATTTCTGTGGCAATATTTGTAAAACTGGTCAAGCAGCAGATAGCAGCCTAACGTACATTTGTGCTCAGATTGCCTTAGAAGAGTTTTTTAGCGTGTGTGTGTGTGGTAGGGGTGGGGCGTGGGGGGTACATGTGTGCATGTGTGTGTGCTGTGCTTTTACAAAGTATTCTGCTTGCAAGTGTGTTGAAAACTCTAATCTTGTAATCTGATAACTGGTAATTATTAAATAATTTTTGATAATCCCATGACCAAAAATGTTGGAATAAAGCTCAATCTAATGACATTAATGATTACATTTTAAAAGCACAGATGTTCAATCAACACTGAAGTATTGACAAATGTAAGATGCAGAATCTTCAAGATGCCACTTCAGTTTGAAAAGACTTTCCTCCTTGAATGAGTTACATGAACATCTTTTGCTGTCATTACTAAAAAGAATTCTTCATAATATTCTGTATTCGGTGTATTCTGTTTGATTTTGGACTGATCAACTTTTAAGTTGAATAGGCATTTTCTATGAGTTCTGTACTGTTGTTCTCTATACTTTGCTAATGTATAAACTTTATAATATATAATATAATGTATGAACTTTATACCTTTATAAAGTTAAAATAGAGCTTTTTGGGGCCAGATCAGTGACACAGTGGTAGGGTGTTCACCTTGCATGGCTGACCTAGGACAGACCATGGTTCAATCCCCTGACATGCCATATGGTCCCCCAAATTTGGAGCCAGGAGTAACCAACTTATGTCTTTAATCTTTTTATTAAAGTTATAAAGTCTATTTCTAAATATGGAATACATACAAAACTCTAAAAAATTCTGTAAAAGATGTCTACATTATGGTACACATTTCTGCCTTTGTTTTTTGATAACCTAAGAGGCTTTATTTGGAAAAGCTATTAGCCATAATTTGATTTAGACTGCTCTGTGAAGTTTGACCCAAACTGTTCTTGGCTTCTGACTCCTTATCTCTAAGGAGTCTTTTTGCTGGGACATGATTTCAAGAGATAAATTGAGGTCTTACTGTGATTGAATGAAGTTTACAGGAACTGGAGGGCACTAAGAAAACTAGAGTTTTAAGAAGATTTTAAGAAGTATTTGGTATCTGTCCTATTGTGAACACTCTTAGTGAAGTTATTCCAGCCAGGAATTTAAATTCAGATTCTCAGACCTGCTAGAGAGTTGTATTATGGCAGCCAAGTGTGAAGATATATTGATGGACACCGAGTAGTAAACTCTCAGCTCTGCCTTCCATTTGCTCCAAGCTTACAGCTCTAGAGAATTAAAAACAAATTATATTGCTTCCATCCTTGCCAGCCATTAGATAAAACCTTCCAAAGTGTCCGTGAGGGCCATGAGTGATAGCACAGAGGATAGGCCATTTGCCTTGCACGCAGCCAACCCAAGTTCAATCCCTGGCCTCCCATTTGATTGCCAGGCCTACTAGGAATGATTTCTGAGTGCAGAGTCATGAGTAACCACTGAGTGCTGCTGGGTGTGGCCCTACAACCAAAATATATATATATTTCTGATACCCATCTCCCCTGCAGGTATTACCAGTATTCTCTGGCATCTGTCTAATGGTCATCCTTCAGGAAGACACTGACTGCCTTAGTGGTGACCAAATGCCAATTTGTAGGACCAAGTTGTGGTTTGAACATGTGGGCCCATTCCTTTCTGTAACCTTCATCATTGCCAGT
The DNA here is from genome assembly GCA_004027635.1 of Crocidura indochinensis. Classification (NCBI taxonomy): domain Eukaryota; kingdom Metazoa; phylum Chordata; class Mammalia; order Eulipotyphla; family Soricidae; genus Crocidura; species Crocidura indochinensis. Next base: position 6,922 of record PVKC010040503.1, on the reverse strand, counting down.
TCACTTTCCTCCCTACCAGAACCAATGTCCATTGACGGTAGATACTTTTATCCCATCAATTTCCTCAGAAAGGGTCTCCTAGATCAAGATGTGATTGGTGCAAAACCAAGAGTTCTGAACCTGCCCCTACAACTCTCAGTAGTTTTCTCTTTTGCTTTCATTTTTGTTTGGGGGCCACACCCATCGGTGCTCCTGTTGATACTCCTGGCTCTGCACTCAGGAGTCACTTCTGCTGGTGTTTGGAAGACCCTATGGGATGCCCGAGATCAAGCCTAGGTCAACCAAGTGCAAGGCAAATGCCGTTCTCACTTTATTATTGCTCCAGCCCCTTTTTTTCGCCTCTTTTTAACCCCCTGGGGTCCTGTGGTAATGAGACTAAGTAAGGTTCAGAGCTCAGCTCAGGGTGACAGTTTCTTGCAAATCTGGACCTTGCAAATCTGCAGGTCCTCACTAGCTCTGCTTCTGGCTCCTTACTACTGTGGGAGGCTCCTGGCTTCCTTCATAAGACTCCATCTTTAGTTACTCTTAGGTAACTCAAGAAAATTCTAGAACTGGTTCAATGGCTAGGATTAAGTTCTAGCAGCAGTGATAGAAATAACTTTCCCTGTCTGTAAACACAATAATTTTAGCTTTAAAACAACCAGCAAGGACTGGAGAGACAACTCAAAGGGCTGAGCGTTCTATGCTTGGCAGGCAGGAGACAGGGGTTCTGTCCCCCACACCACTATGTGGTATACCTGCTCCACCCCTGACTTTGCCACTTATCACCCCCCCAAATACACACACACACACACACACACACACACACACACACACACACACATATGGAGAGAAAGCAGGTAGAGCATATGCCTTACACACAGCCAGCCAGCCTGGGTTCAATCCTTGGCATCCCATATTGTCCCCTGAGCCTGTCAAGAATAATTTCAGAACTCAGATCCAGCAGTAACCCAGCCTATTTGAGAATCTGTTTCTCTGGATAGTTTTGCAACAGCACAAGATTAAAGCATGCCTAAATGTCTTTGCATGGAAATGAAATTGGTATGAAAAACACAGTAAGGTCATTTAATTATGGAAAATTAATAGTGCTTCAGGCTTAACTATTATTGATAGCGTTTCAGGCTTTTTCAGGGGTGTGAGACAGTAAAGCTTTACCTCCTTGAAGTAACTAAGAAGCTCATTTCTAGCTCATGAAATCTTATTATTATAGAGTACATAAAAACAATTTTGGTCAGCTATTTTGAAACTCACTGTAGTCAGGGGTGGATTAGACATTATTGACTGCCTTTCTATAAGCATTCAGATTTTGAAACTGACTTTAATTATCATTGGAAATGATGTCCATGTATTGTTCCTATCTAATATGATTCGATTTGTTAATTTTTCTCTTGTAATATTTTCCCAACCATGGACTTGCTGTAGCAAAACTTTCTTCTGAAAAAGTTCAGAGGGTCCACCCAGGCTTTCCTGAAGCCCCACCCTGCAAAAATGGGGTGGAGGTGGGGAGCAGGCTGGCAAACTGTCGGCTTCCAGCACAACTAGGGAACTAGCTTCCTCTCTCTGGGACTGGAAACCTTGGCAGCATGGGGAATATAGTAGGGCTCCAGGCCAAAGGGCCTTTGGCCAAACTTAGGGGAGACTATGGCCTCCCCACCAACAGCCTTCCCTCTCCTTCCTCCCGGAATTCCTAGGCTTCCCTGAGCCCTGGCCCAGGGAGCCAGCAAGGTGGGTGCCAGGGAGCAGTTTAGAGGGGTCCCTAGGCTTTCTCAAAGCCCCGCCCTGCACAAGTAGGGCTGTCTTGGGAAAGTCGCTCCCTCCATTGTCCTTTCTTCCCACCATTGTCCATTCCCAAACCACGCGAGGGCGCTAGTCCCCGCGTGTAAAGTATAGATAGTTTACTAGGATCCCATAGGGTTTCAATATGTTTACAATATACATAATGTCTATGTTGCATACCTTCCTTCCTCCATTGACTCACCACCTTACTGGCTCATTTATAGTCCTTTACTGTCACCCCACTGCCTATTACCCCACATTTAACCATTTTTACCCTCAGTTCTTTGCTCCTTATGAAGCAGATCATTATCCTCACTCAAGCCAGCTTCCAGACAGCTCCCAAAGTGAAAAAATTGACTCTCACCCTCAGAAGAAATCAATACTCTGTTCCTATTAATCTACTCCCAGCGGCCTCCTATCCTCCACCTTCCTTCACTGTGTACCTGTGCTTGCTACCATACTTAGTTTCTGAGACGCCTACACTCAAAGACAATTCCTGATATGGGACTGCTGGGAGTCCTTTGTAGCCTCCAGGTGGTCAAATCACAGATCAACACCTGGACTCAACACCCTCCCCCACAACTATTCTAAAGACATAAAAGGGACATGTGTATCTACTTTATATATCTTAGACGTATTTTCTTGACATCTGTAACTCTTTTTGAATATTCTCTTACGTAGTGATAATTTTGCCCACTGTTTTTGTTGTTGTTGTTATTGTTGTTGTTTTCCCCCCTTTGGGATCTGTTCAATAAGGAATTCTGGTAGAAGAGTTTCTCTGTATAAAATTCAAGTTAGAACCAAGTTATAAGGAATGTTGGACTTGTTCCCTCGACTCCCAGATGTACCAATAATACCTTGTGGCATTGTTCCTCTTTTGCATAAGCACATTAAAATGGGAAAATATTACATTATGCAAACAAGTTCTTATCTAATAGAGATGGGAACACAAATTTTGTAATGCAGTTAGGCCTTATACCCTGAACATTGGCATTATAGCTTGGCTCAGGCCTCAGAAGAATGGGCATTGTCTATATACCCCTGAACCATGGATACCATTTATGGAAACAACTACAATTTTTATAATATTACCAGGAAGTAAACTTCTACCAGAGAAGACCCTACCACTGCTCTGGTGTTGACTTACTCCAAAGAGTACTCTCTTAACACCCAGACGACATAGCAACAACCTGCTTGCAGGGCAGGTCTCTCCTTATCTAATGGTGAAGTGAAACTAGAGGATGCTCCACAGGAACCTGACACCAACAACAGCTAATGTGCAAAAAAGTTTCACCGGGGTTTCACCAGGACCACGGAGAATGACTCAGGGGTTGGGCAGTCTGGTATGCCTGGAGCCCAGAGTCGGTCTTATGCCAGACAATTTCAGGGGTAAGGCCTCCTTGTAATTAGGCCAGTTTTTTATTTTTTTTTTCTGGTTTCCCTATATTTTGCTGGGCCTATGCAAACAATGGCGATTGCCACTCTCACACCATTACTACTGTATTTTTTAACATTTATCCTTTAAGAAAGAAACAAAAACAGCTTACTAACCAAAAAAAATAAATAAAAACTGTAGTAAGATGCCTGTCTCGAATACAGGCAGGGGATGAGATGGAGGGAGGGGGGCATTGGTGGTTGGAATGTTGCACTGGTGAAGGGAGGGTGTTCTGTTTATGACTGAAACCCAACTACAATCATGTTTATAATCATGGTGCTTAAATAAAGAGTTTATATTTAAAAAAAATCAGGGGCCAGTGAGGTGGCGCTAGAGGTAAGGTGTCTACCTTGCAAGTGCTAGCCAAGGAAAGACCACGGTTTGATCCCCCAACATCCCATATAGTCCCCCCAAAGCCAGGGGCAATTTCTGAGCGCTTAGCCAGGAGTAACCCCTGAGCATCAAATGGGTGTGACCCAAAAACAAAACAAAACAAAAAAAGAATCCAAAAAAAATCAGAGGTTCAGAGAGACAGAACAGTAGATAAGGTGTTTGCTTTGCATGCAGCCTCTTTGGGTTCAATCCCTGCACCTCCACTTTTGGTAGCCCAGCATGGCCAGGAGTGATCTCTGAGCACAGAATCAGGCATAAGCCCTGAGTACAACCAATGTAGCCTTGAAAAACAACAACCTAAAAGAGTATAGAGTTAAACCTTATATATAATCAAGTCCAATGCAGCAGAGTCTAAATAGATCAAGTTTTATACATCATACTCAATGAAGTACACCACAGACTTCATGTGACAATCAACTACTACTTTGCAGAAGCTTATCTGGTATCTATATGGACATACTATTGAAATGAAAAGCATGTTTCAGTGTATGTGTTTTCACATGGTAGTGGCAGGGCAGGGTGTTAGGCCATACTCAGGGGTGCTTGGAGACTGTTCCACCCCTCTGCCCAGATGTTGTTGTGGGCAGTATTCAGTTGGCCATGTAGTGTAGATGACCAAATCAAAGACATTGGTGTGTAAGGCAAGTGCCTTAAACCTTCTCAATCTCTCTAGCCCCTAACACCAGCTTTTATAAAGGCGTAAAAAAAAAAAATAAATCAGCATTTTTTGCCTAAATTATAGCAGGTAGTTTTACCATGTTTAGTTTTTCTTAATATCCTGCTTGTCCATATGTACTTCACAATCCACAGCATGAGTTCCCTATAAGGCTCAGAGATTTCTGCAGTCTGAGTTTACTCAGAAATGAAGAAGTTGGACTGATAAACCTCAAGCCTTGCTCATGGCAGATTGCTCATGGCAGATTGCCCCTATTATAAGATTCTCCATCTTAAAGGAGGGGGTGAAACTTGCCAGGGGTGTTGACAATTGTTTATTAAATAGCATCATAAAACCATCAGGCTCCAGAGAGTTTTCTGATTAAATTTTATTATAACCCTAATTTCTCTGACTGAATCACTTCATTAAATCTTCTCCTGGCTTCTAAAGAACAGAGTAGGAAGACAGATTAAATTCCGATACCTTCTGCTATTTATTTATTGGGCTTGGCTGAGTTTTTTAAAAAGTTTAAATGATAATAAAGATAGATTACAAACTGGTTTATCCTTACATCTTAGCATAGATGTTCTCCGTAGATTAGGAGTCATTTCATTCATGAATAAAATATGACTTATGATTATTAAAAATAAGAAGCTGACTTATTCAATTGTTCTAGGCCAAGAAGAGATTCTGTTTCTCTAGTTGAATAAATATGAGGGGCTTTTTTTTCAAGTTTTAAATGCTTTATCTCAAATTTGAGAAAAAATATTAAGAGATGACAAGATCGTATCACATTTATCAGTGTTTTTCCTGAATATTTTGTTTCTTTTGCTACAGAAAAAGCATTCAGGGACTGGAGAGATAATATTGTGCTAAGGCATTTTCCTTGCTTACAGCCAACTTGGTTTGGTCCCTGATACTGAATATGATACCCCAGAGCACTACCAGGGCTCACTCACAGAGGTAGGAGTAGTCCTCAAACACTGATAGGTATTGCCTGAAACTCCCTTCCTAATATGCACACACACACACTTTTATCAATGCCCATATTTTATTTTAATGTTTTGTGTGTATGTCTAAAACTGCTTGCAGGAAATTCTGCATTATAGAGGAAATAATGGTTGTTCAAACACATAGACAAGATTTCCTCTTCTCTTTAGTTGTATAACTACTTGTGGGTTTTAATTGTAGGATTGATGATAATCTGATATGACAGCAAAAATAAATTTCTGCTCAGAGCTTGTAGTAAATATTCAGTCATTTTCAATGGAGAGGAATAGAACATGTGCACTGTTTTCAATTTGTTTAATTATTTTAGCTTGGGAGCCACACCCATTGGATTTTAGGGGTTACTGTGCTCTCACTCCAGCCCCTCTTTTCCATTTTTTGTTTGTTTGTTTTTTGGGCCACCCCAGTGATGCTCAGGGGTTACTCCTGTCTATGCACTCAGAAATTGCTCCTGGTTTGGGGGACCATATGGGATGCCGGGATTCGAACCACCATCATCCTGGATCAGCTGTGTGTAAGGCAAACTCCCTACCACCGTGCTATCACTCCAGCCCCCACCCTCTTTTCCATTTTATCAGCTTCCCAATGCTCTCATTTATTTACTCATTCATTCACCCTTTTTTTTAAAAAAATATTTACTGATCCTTACTGTTTCCTGCAAGACAAATGCGTCACAATCTCTCCTTTTAAGGAGTCACCAGCTCCCAAATGCCTGGTCAGTTTTTGGGGGGTTTATATTTGCTTCTTTTCACCCACATCTGCTTCTTATAGATGTGTCCAAGTACTAAGCGATGAGTAACAGGACAGGAAGAGATGCTTCCTTTGTGGAAGGTCAACATGAATAAAATATAGAAGCAACCAAGACTGACCTGGAGTTCTCAAAGAGAGTAGAGCTAGCAAAAGCAATCTTAGACTTGCAGAGGTGTAATTCTTAGGTGAAGGACGTAGGTGAGGTACTATATCACTTTTTTTAATTTAAGTTTTGAACTTTTCACCCTACAAAAACCCACTTTCTCTTGAACATCTCACTCTCTTTCTCTCTCTCTCTTTCTCTCCACACACATTTCTTTAGGTGAATTTCTTTAAGTAAAACTACTTTACTTCAAAAACTTTTCATTTTTATCCTTATTAGGTGAAGTATGGTGATGGATAATGATGGTGGCTTTACGGGCTAGAGATACAGTGGGTCAAAGTGCTTGCCTTGTAAGTGGATGACTCAGGTTCTATTCCCAGCACCACATTTGGTTCCCTGACCACAACTAGGAGGGTCCCTGAGTGCAGAGCCAGGAGTGATTCCTGAATACAGCCAGATATGACTCAGAAATCCCCAAAACCAAACCAAAAATTTAAATAGACTTCTAGGGCATGCTTTTTAAAAGAATAATTGATAGGAAGGTACAGAAGTTTTCTATATGCCCTCTACCCCCATTTCAACATCCCCCACCAGGCTGATGAATGTATTATATATAATCAATGAAGCTTACAGAGACATTAATGAAACTGAAGTTTACTCTGTGCTGTAAATTTGGGGTCTAGACCAATGTATAATGTCATGTATCTACCATGATGTTTTTAGGGCTCAGCAATTTCTCTGTGTTTCATCGATTTGTCTCAGCCTCCTCCCACACCTGGAATCTACTGGTTTTTTTTTTTTT
>PVKC010040502.1:0-12319 GCA_004027635.1 Crocidura indochinensis | reverse complement strand
AAATAATTTGAGCTGATTTTTTAATCAGAGGTGATGTCTGGATGAATGGCTACAATGAGCATGTTTTGCAATGCATAGCTTTTCGAAGCAGGGTTTGAAGCATTACACAGCAACTCTCAGCTCCAGAGACATACAGAGTCATAAACACGGGGCTTAGCTTGTTATCACAGTGTTTGCCGAGGTCAAACGTGCCCCCCTTTACAGAGCCTAGCGCCCCCCACTATTTGAGAACCACTGGTCTAGTGACATCTTTAATGGTCACAGTCTACTTTTCCTTGTTAGGAGCATCATCTATTTTATTTGCTTATGAACTAATTATTTTGCTGTCAGGGCCACACCCAGCAGTACTCAGGACTTACTCTTTGTTCTGCATTCAGGGTTTATTCCTGGTAAAGCTCAGGGGACCAAATAGGGTGCCAGGGAACAAACCCAAATTTTCAAGGAAAGTGTCCTTCCCAATGCACTATCTCTACTGTAACATTTACTTTCTTTGGGTGGACAGCCTTGGAGGTCATACTCAGTGGTGCCTCAGGGATATATCTGGGGACACGCAATGCTGGGGTCAAATCCTAGGTTCCCACATTTCCATGAAGTTATCTCCATGCTATTAGCATTTACTTGCTTTTCTCTCTCTTTTGGCTTCCTGGACACAATTGCCTTTGAGTCCTTCTCACACCTTTCTGGAAACTTATTTGGGGTGGGGTGGGGGGAAACCCTGTGATGCTCAGGGGTTACTCTTGGGCTATGCCCTCAGAAATCGCTCCTGGCTTGGGGGACCACATGGGATGCCAGGGGATTGAACCAAGGTCTGTCCTAGATTGGCCGCTTGCAAGGCAAAAGTCCCACCACTGCTATCACTCCAGTCCCTTTCTGGAAGCTTGTATTTGAGCCTCTTTCACTTATTTCTCATCATTTCCAAGAAAATAATTGCACCCCTATGGCTTCATTCTGGAACCTTTGTATTATCTGCCTCAACCTTCATTACCTTAAATAATTAATTTATCTAAACTCCTGGTGTGAAGGAAGCTCCCTAATTTATGTTTCCAGTCCAGATGTTCTGCCCTGAACTGCAGCCCCCAAATTTCTCACATTTTGCTCAATGATCCCTCTCGGGTGCCCAGAAGGCATCTTCAAACCAACCACTTGTCAATCAATAAAATATTTGTGAGTGAATATACAGAAGTACTGCAAGGGGGAGGGCGTATAAAAATGGAAGGTTTTTATAGTCAGAAAGAGGCTGGAATAGAAAAAGAAAGATTTCAGAGAAAGCCAACTGCTGTGGGGAAAAGCCAGAAATTGCTATCGATCACCTGTGGCAACCACGGAAAGTCCAGGTTGATGGAGGTAAAGTTCCGCTTTTGGGAGATATTGAAACTACAATTTGAGGTTAAGTATTAGATTAAGTATTCGTGCCTGCTCACTCCCCTTTTCCCAAGGATGATTCCATTTTGGCCTATTCTCTCTCTGTCTCTGATCTTTCTCTCTTTCTCTGCTCTTGAAACCAAGATTAACCCTAGGTGGGCCAGGTGTAAGGCAAGTGCCCTATCTACTGTGCTATCTCTCCAGTCTTTCCCTCCCTGTTTCTAAACATCTCTTAAAGCTTTTTCCCTTTTCCGTTATTTTTCTTCTGAATATTTATCATCATTATTTTTCTTTACCTTTTTTTGTTGTTGTTGTTTTTTGGGCCACACCTGGTGATGCTCAGGAGTTACTTCTGGCTATGAACTCAGAAATTGCTACTAGCTTGGGGGACCATATGGGACACTGGGGGGGATGGAACCCAGGTCTGTCCTGGGTCAGTCTCATGTAAGGCAAAAGCATGATTGCTCCAGCCCCTGCTCCCTGCTTTACTTTTTTTTCTTAACACTCATCAGGTCAATTATATTATAATTAATATAATAATTATATTTATTATAATTAATTATTTATTATAATTATAATTAATAATTTATCACAACCAGAAATAGGTGGGGTTTTTTTTCAGTCATTCAGAGAAAACTAAGCCATGATATATTTCTTCAACAGATATCTCTTTTGTGTTTATTTGTTTATGAAAAAACACAATTGGAGAGATAGTACAATGGGTAAATCACTTGCAGAAATAGAAGTGTTTCTGACCCGGGTTTGATCCTCAACTCCATCCATGTAGGATCCCTGAGGCACTTCCAGCAGTGATCCCTGAGCACAGAGCCAGGAATAAACACTAAGCACTACTGACTGTGACCCAAAAAACTTTAAAAGAGATAAATTTGTTGTTTTAAAGTAACAAATGCAAAATAGTCCCTTAACTGTAATTATTATTTTAAAATGGTCCTTGTTGTTCTGGCTGAAGCGATGGCCTTGCACACGGCTGACCCAGGAGGGACCTTGGTTCCATCCCCGGCACCCCCCCAAGCCAGGAGTGACTTGTGAGCACATAGCCACGAGTAACCCCTGAGCATCACTAGGTGTGGTCCAAAAATTAAAAATAAAACATAAAAATAAACAGTCGAGGGGCCAGAGCAGTGGTGCAAGCCATAAAGTGTCTGCCTTGCTGTGCTAGCCTAAAATGAACCACAGTTCAATCCCCCGGTATCCCATATGGTCCCCTGAGGCAGGAGCGATATCTGAGCTCATAAACCAGGAGTAATCCCTGAGCGTCACCGGGTGTAACCCCCCCCCAAAAAAATCAGAAACTTGAGCAATAATACAGCAAGTACAACACTGTCTTATACACTGCTGACATGGGTTCAATCCACAGCATCCTATATGGTCTCCTGAGCATCACCAAGAGTAATTCCTGAGTAGAGAGCAATAGTGGCCTGACCACTGCCAGATATGACCCAACTTCCCTCTAAAAACAACAACAAAACCCAACAAAATCTATAACCAGTTATCAGGGAGGTGGGGTGATAGAACAGTAGATAGGACATGTGCCTTAAAAGCTGACCCAAGTTCTATCCCTAGTACTCTTTATAGTTCCCTCAGCCCTGTCAGGCATGACCCCTAAGCACAGAGCCAAGTATGAGTCCTGAGCACAGTAAGTTGTGACCCTCAAACAGCCATTATTATTGGGTTATGTCAGTGCTTCTCAAATAGTGGGGTGCGCCCCCCACCCCCGGGGGGGAGCAATGCTCCATAAGATGGAGTGCATTTCATCTCTGCAAATTCTGTCATAATAAGCTAAGCCCCTTGTTTATGTCTCCGTATGTCTCTGGAGCTGAGAGTTGCTGTGTTCTGCTTCAAACCCCGATTGGAAAAGCTATGCATTGCAAAATGTGCTCATTGTAGCCATTCATACAGACATCACCTCTGATTTAAAAATCAGCTCAAATTATTTTATATATTTTTGTTTTGCAGGTTAAAGTTTTTTTTTAATAAAGATACTCTTTACACTCTCGCGGGGGGGGGTGCAAAAATGTTTTCTTCTTCCTAGGGGGGCATGACAGAAAATTATTGAGAAGCGCTGGGTTAAGTTAAAACATTGTTTTGTGTTTTAGGGCAGACAACATTTTGCAACCCTGTTTTTTTTCTAGGGCTTTTTTAGGTCCTAATGATTAGTTTTCTACTTTCTTTCCATAGCACCCTCCCCCCCCCAATGTAATTTTTATCTGCAGTCCCCTTGGAATATTCTAGGGGCTTTTCCCCCATTGAAGGATGTTGATCTATGAGCTAAAGTGAGGGTAAACTTTAAAGGCAGAATTAGATTACCTGGTTTCTCTGGTTAGTGGCAGTTTGAGAAAACATTCTCACTTTGACCTGTGTCTCAAATATGTGGCACAAGAATTAGCCACAAACCAACGAAGAACATGTGTGGTTTTCTTAAATGGAGAAATAGTCAGAACTGTCCTACTTACACCCAAATAGTTGTCATTTCTTAAGACACAAATGTTTCAATTCTTATTTATCATGAGCTTAGCATGTCTGAGGACAAGTTTTCTGTTCATCAATAGTCCACTTTCTATTCAGAAAGAATAAAAAGGAACAACATAAAGACCTGCATTTAATTGCATGATCTGATTTATGAGACAGTGATATAAATGTCAAAATTATTTGTCAAAATGTAATAATTTAAAATACAGTATTAGTATTTTGGGGGGGTCACACCTGGTAGTACTCATTAGCTACTTCTGGCAAGGTGCTCCCTGGTTACTCCTTGGTTACTCAGAGAATCATGTGATGTCAGGCTTTGAACCGGGGTCTCCCCCATGCAAACCTGTGCTCCAGTTTTTTGCACTTCCTCCCTGGTTCCTGCATCCTTTAGAATGTGTGGAAGTCATGTGTTATAATTACCTTTTGATTAATAATATTTAGGGCAGGAGAAATAGTACATCAGATAAGGCATTTGCCTTGCCTGGGGCCAACCCTGATAGGATCTCTTGCACTCCATATGGTCCCCCAAACTCCACCAGGAGTATTACCTTAGCACAGACCCAGCACTTCTGTCCCAAAATAATAAGACTAATAGCAGGAACAATAATTTATAAGCTCCTTATTTGATGTGAAGCCATTGATTATTCTGGGTCCAATCTTGTTTAAGATGAGAGCAGCAGAGGCCGGAGCAGTGGTACTACCCGTAAGGTGTCTGCCTTGAGTGCGCTAGCCTAGGATGGACCGCAGTTCAATCACCTGGTGTCCCATATGGTCCCCCAAGCCAGGAACTATTTCTGAGCCCATAACCAGGAGTAACCCCTGAGCGTCACCAGGTGTGGCTCCCCCACCACTCCCCCAAAAGATGAGAGATGCAGTATTATTTAGGAGCAGAACTAGGACTTGAACCAAGGTCTGTCAATAAAATCCCCCTTTGTAGCTCCAGACTTGGTCCTCCTTGTTGTTTCCTGGAGGGCATGGTGAGATGTGCAAGATGGGTTTTTTTTTTTTTTTTTTTTTTTTGGTTTTTGGGCCACACCCGGTGACGCTCAGGGGTTACTCCTGGCTATTCGCTCAGAAGTCGCTCCTGGCAGGCACGGGGGACCATATGGGGAACCGGGGGATCGAACCGAGGTCCTTCCTAGGTTAGCGCGCAGGCACCTTACCTCCAGCGCCACCGCCGGGCCCTGAGATGTGCAAGATGGTGAGAGAAGAGACTTACTGAAACCTGAACTGCTGAATGCCACAGATTCCCATACTTGTACCAATCCCTGGCAGCTTTGGAGAATCCTTCATCCTCAGCTGATAAGGTGCACTGGTCTGCTCTGGTTTAAATAGATCAAGTGTGCATTGGGTGTGGGAAAAAAAAGAGGTCAGATCTAAATACCCAAAGAAAAGTCAATGACAACAGAATCTTTTTGTTTGTTTGATTGATTTTTGTTTTGGGGCCACACCCGGTGATGCTCAGGGGTTACTCCTGGCCATATGGAACTCTGGGGGATCAAACCGAGGTCCATCCTAGGTTAGTGCGTGAAAGGCAAACACCTTACTGCTTGCACCACCTCTCCAGTTCTGACACAGAATCTTGATCTACTTCTGTGTATTTATATTGTGAAACTTCAAAAACCCAAACTATAACAAGCTAAAACCAAAATGGAACTGTTATACTAGTAGTCCAAGGGGCTAGGAGTGGAGGTTTGGGGTGCATGTGTGGGGCTATGGTGGAGCGAAGTCAACACTGGTGTTGGGAATGGTACTATTTACTGTTACTAAAATGCTTGAAATGCAACTGTGAAAGACTTGTAGTTCACAATGACCTCAGTCAAAAAATAAAATTTAAAAAAAGAAGCAATGAACCTCAATCCTAAAAATAAATAAATAAATAGATAGATAAAGTATGTTTTGGATGCAGATAGGGTTTCCTTCATAGATGTAGTTCTTTACTGCCCAGCAACAGAAGGCAAACTTGTCTTTTTCTCCCTAGACTTTTGTGTCTGTATCCCTACAAATTCTAGCAAATCTAGGGATCTGGCTAGGAAACTGTGGACTGGGAGAACCTTTGGGAATTGCTGAATCAATGCAGACTTGAAAATGGATCTCTAGAAATGAAATGCCAGATGTAAAAGTAAATTGCCTGGAGACATAAATTTGTAAAATATTTATGTGCATTAAGCCTAAAGCTGTATTTAGGTCATTGCCCTTACACTGTTACTGAAATTCCTAGGCCATTTCTCTTCTACTTTCATGTATTTATATTGTGAAACTTCACACTATAATAAACAGAGGCATATGTAAGTTATATGCCATGCATTTAGTATAGAGGGAGAATCTAGGGTGCTATAGCTCTCAAAATAGGGATAAAGTATGAAAAGAATGGTGTAGAGGAGCCAGAGAGATCATGACTGACCTGGGTTCAATCCCCAGAACCCCCATATGATCCCTGAAGCCCTACCATAGATAATCCCTGAGCATCAAGAGTAAGCCCTGAGCACTGCTGAATGTGTCCTCACCTTCTCTTAAATATGTGATGTCTGTGAAAGCACAATAATGTTATGAATGAACCTGATTCGAGATAACAAAATTTTAGAGCCAGGACGGGATGGTTTTGACCCCTCCCATTTTCCTAGTGAGTTCTGAGCCAACTCATAACCAGAGTTATGACAGAAACCTCAAATATAAAGCACTTACATTTCCATTGGACATGGTGTCCTCCTCTTAAAGGGACTTTATTGAAATCATTTGTCATGTTTAAAGCTGACGGGAAGGGAGGATGTGGGTTGGTTTGTGGTAGCAGAAAACTTTCTAATATGATCATAGCTACCTAAATATTTGCTGCTCTTCTTAGCTAGCACCTAGGAGAGACTCATACCTCAAAATCTTAGCATGTGTTGGGGAAACAGAAAGGAAACACTCTGGCTTTCTGACACCCCAGAGAAAGAGAGGAAGGGCCTGAGGCAGACAGCAACCCCATTATTGGGCATAGAATCACCTCTCTTTCAGGAAGTAAGATGGAGATGGTTTAAAGATAATCTCTCCTCATGATAAGCAGCAAAAGAGAGAAGAATTGTACCTAGCACTCCCTTTATGAGCCCCTCCAAAACCTATACCCTAAAATTATCAAGAGGTAAGAGGTTGAGATTTCAAAGAGAGGTTTTAACTTTTGGTCCAAAACTAATGTTAATTAGTAACATTGCTGTTTCAGCCTTCACAAATGCTCCACTTGATCTTAGCTAAAAGGCAGAGAAGGTGGTGAAGGGTGGTGTACCTTGTATGACTGAAACCCATTAATGAACAATTTTTGTAGCCATGATGCTTAAATAAAACAATTTTTTTTTTTGCTTTTTGGGCCACACCCGGTGATGCTCAGGGGTTACTCCTGGATATGCTCTCAGAAATCACTCCTGGCTTAGGGGGACCACATGGGACACTGGGGGATCGAACTGCTATTTGTCCAAGGTTAGCAAGGCAAATGCCCTACCACTTGCACCACTGCCTCGGCCCCAATAAAATGAGTTTTTAAAAAGGCCGAGATCAAACTTAATAAATGACATTTAAAATGTGACCAACTTTGTTAGCTGAAAAACCTTTTCTAATCATTCCATTATCAAAGCTGAACTTCAAACAATTTCAAGTGATTTCAAAACTTTAAGAGCTCCCAATATCTTCCCCTGACTCCTCCCTTCTAGTGCAAGCTGGGATTTCCCCCAATATCTTCTCTACCTTTCTTTCTCCTCATCCACTCAGCCACAGATTCCAGTTAGTCCCTTTCAAACTGAGCAGAAGGTGGGCAGGGAGATAGCATAGCAGGTAAGATGTGGACCTGGCAATCTCTTCCCCACCAGGAATAAGCCTGGAGCAGAACTTCATGTCACCCAATCAAACCAACCCCCTTTGTGACCTCTTTGTATAATTTCCCAGGCTTTCATCTTCCAGAGTAAGGTGGTGATCCTTCTTTCTCCAAAAGAGTATTATTGAGTCTCTGTGCTTTAAAACATGCTACTTACTTTTCTGTCTAGAAGGAGCTCTTGCCAGACTCCACCCCATTCTCCCAACCCCTGCTGAGCTGCCCACCCACTCTTTCATGCCTCCTCCTGCTCTGAACCCAGAGGTCTAGCCAGCATTCACTAATTTTAATTTACTAATTCCAAAGCCATGTCCAGAGCTAACTCAAACCGTGGCACAATGGGCAGCAGTGCCCCTGGCCAGCACCCTTCATAGGACCCTGGCAAATGGTTAAATTTATTAATGATCAGAAATCAAGAAGTGGACCATTAGATCATCTTGGTTTATGTCAATGGCAGTAAAGCATATCTCTAGATATGTCTATATCTTAACATAATCATACATATGGGTATAGAGATAGTCCATTGTGTAAAGTGCTTGCCTTGCATGTTGCTGATCTGGTTTGATACCCAGTATTCCACAGGGTTCTACAACTCATTAGGCATGGTCCCTGAGCACAGATGAGTGTGGCCCCCAAATCAAACCAAATAAAACTAAAACAAACCACACAAATACATATGCACTACATGTTCCTTTTTAAAGTTAAAAAAAATTTGGTTTAGGGATCATACCTGGTGGTGCTCGGGGTTATTCCTGGCTTTGCACTCAGGAATCACTCCTGGTAGGGTCAGGGGATTATATGGGTCAGCCGAGATCAAACTCTGGAAAGCCAAGTGCAAGACAAGTGCCTTACCCACTGTACTATAGCTCCAGCTCATTCCTTTTGTTCCTTTTTTCTTTCTTTAAAATATTTATTTTGAATCACTGTGAGATACAGTTACAAAGTGTTCATGATTGAGTTTCAGTTACACAATGTCTAACATCCATCCCTTTACCAATCACATTTCCTGTCATCAGTCTCTCCAATTTGTTTCCCACCCTCCCTGCTGGCCTCCCCATTGCCTGCCTCTATGACAGACATTTTCACTCTCTTTCTTTTCAGCATTCAATTCTTGTCCAGAGTGATCTTTTTCAACTCTCATTGTCATAGTGGTCCCTTCTCTGCTCTAACTGCACTGACCCGCTCTTTGTGGCAAGATTTCTACCAGGGTCTTCATCTGTATTGTCTTTGTATATTATTATCATGTCTTTTTTTAAATATCCCACAAATGACTGTGATCATTCTATGTCTGTCCCTCTCTTCTGACTCATTTCACTCAGCACAATATTCTCAATATTCATCCACGTATATGCAAATTTTATGACTTCATTTCTCCTAACAGCTGCATAGTATTTGATGATGCAGATGTACCACAATTTTTTTTATCTACTTCTCTATTCCCAGGCACTTGGTTGTTTCTAGGTTTCTATTGTGAATAGTGCTGCAATGAAATTAGGAGTGCAGACAGCTTTATTTACATTATGCTTTTGGGTCCCTAGAACATGTACCCCAGGGTATTATTGGGTCAAATATAAGAGTTCAATTTCTAGTATTTTGGTTTGGTTTTTGTTTTTTAATAAATCTCCATATTGTTTTCCAAAAAGGCTGGACCAGTCTGCATTCCCACCAGCAGTGAATGAGAATTCCTTTCTTCCTGTATCCACACCAGCACTAGCTATTCTTGTTCTTTGTGATGTGTGCCAGTCTCTGTGGTGTAAGATGATGTCTCATTGTAGCTTTGTGTGTTTTTTGTGTGTTTTTGTTGTTGTTTGCTTGTTTTGGGGTCACATCCGGTGGCACTCAGGAATTACTCCTGGCTCTGTGCTCAGAGATCGCTCCTGGCTGGCTAGGTGAACCATATGGGATGCTGGGGTTCTGTCCTGTGTTGGCCATATTCGAAGCAAATGCCTACTGTAGTGCTATCGCTCCGGCCCTCATTGTAGTTTTGAATTGCACCTCTGTAATTTTTTATGTGCCTTTTGGCCATCTGTATTCCTTTATTTTTATAATTGTCTGTCATCTCTTCTCCTCATTTTTGGGAGATTAGGGGCCACAACTGGCAGTGCTCAGGAGTTACTCCTGGCTTTGCACTTAGAAATAATTGGGCAGTCTCAGAAGACCATATAGGATGGCAGAGATAGAATCCATGAGGCTGCCTGCAACTCAAATGCCCTATCTGCTATCACTCTAGCCCCTTGCAGCTCCATTTTTAAATAGAATTAGATTTTTTTCTTGTTGAGATCTACTAGTGACTACTATATCTACTAGTTAATATCTTAGATATTTAATCTTATATCACATGGGTACTTCCATTCCATGACTGATTTCTGTATTCTAGTCCTCATTTCCTTTGAGGTACAAAGCTTCTTAATTTTTTTTTTGACTTTTGGGTCACACCCAGCAGTGCTCAGGGGTTACTCCTGGCTCCATGCTCAGAAATTGTTCCAGGCAGGCACAGGGGACCATATGGGGCACCGGGATTCGAACCAATGACCTTTTTGCATGAAAGGCAAACGCCTTACCTCCATGCTATCTCCCGGACCCCAAGCTTCTTAATTTAATGTAGTCCCATTTGTTTATCTTTGCTTCTACTTGCTTCATCTCTTTTTTTCTTAATTAAATAGAGGAGTCCTTAAAAGCAAAAGTGCTGAGAGGCCATGGAACTCAGAATGTAGTTGTTGATAACCTTGAATTTCCTTTTTTAAATTCTCAAAACAAAATTGCTTTTGATTAATTTTGTGGTAAAAGATTTCATTCTAAAAGAGCATTACAGATTTCTGAGTAATAATTAATACCACACTTCTTTGCTCATCAGAATCCTTTTAATTCTTTTTTCAAGTTTAGAGACCAAAGAAGAACAACAATATTTCACCTCAAGTTTTATTAACATCTCCACGGATTCATTACAAAGTGGCAAGGAGTATTTGGTTTGGGTCCAAGCTGCCAATGCCCTGGGCATGGAGGAGTCAGAACGACTGCAAATCCACCTGGATGATATAGGTAAAAAAAGGGGGGGGCGGGGGTAATTCTCGAGTGTCTTTACATGTAGATTATTAACTAGGGTTCATCATGTAAATAAAGTCTAGATCTGAAATGAGAACCTTGCAAATTCCAGTAGATCATGATCAAGAGAGCAAAAATTATCTACAACTCTGCTTGAGACCATTCTGAAATATAGAAACTGCTATAATTTCACTGGCTATCCATTCAGTCTTCATTCTACTTATGTATTTGTGTCTCTGTAAAAAATTATTAGGAGATTCCTGTGTTTAAGTATTGGTCCAAGGACTAATGTAATGTCCTGTAACCTAAAAATAAATTTTAGGGTCATAATAAAGTGTTATGAATCTAGCATTGTAAGATATGTAATCAGTATACTAAAGCTCTTAGATCTTATTTTTTAATTTTATTTTGAAAAGCTTATGAAACACATACAAGGTTCTGGAGAATAATACTGACAACTCTATGCTCACCTACCAAATACTAATTTTATTTGCTTTATATATTATTAAGTTGATTTTTTGGGCTTACAACATTGAATGCATATTTTTGTTAATTTAATTAGGACAGTGTTATTAAATTTCTTTTATTATTTTCTTATTGTTGGAGATTCATACTATTTCTATTTTTTTTTTTTTTTGGTTTTTGGGTCACACCCGGCAGCGCTCAGGGGTTACTCCTGGCTCTAAGCTCAGAAATTGCTCCTGGTAGGCTCAGGGGACCATATGGGATGCCAGGATTTGAACCACCAACCTTCTGCATGTAAGGCAAACGGCTTACGTCCATGCTAACTCTCCAGCCCTGACTGTTTCTAATTTTTACTATTATAAACTATATTACCCTTAATAAACTTTTGGTTAAGTTTATGTATAGGAGTTGTCTTTTTGTTTAAAGAAAAGTTCTAAAAGAAAAATTTTCTTTGAGCTTCTTAAAATTATATCCAAGTCTTAAAGTCAGAGTTCAGCCAAAGAGCTCCAAATGTAAGTTCTCTTCTATTTCAAGACTGTGGTGTATGACTTCAATAAGTTAATATACGTAACACCTTTTTCAGGGTTAACTGCTTTATATATATTAACTTACCATCATAGCAATGCTATTTTGGAGAAGTGAAAGGAAACAAGGCAGGAGGAAGAGCTAAGGAACTTATTTCAACAGCTTCCATTTAGAAACTAAGAATTCATTTAAAAGCTCAATGCATGGGTTGGAGAGAATTCAAGAGGACTAAGCACATGGTTTCATGTGGAGATCAAAGTTCAGTCCCTGGAGCACCACCAGGTGTAACTCCTCAGTATGGGGTAAGAATAGCCCCTGAACACCACTGGGTGGCCCCCAAATAAAGAAACAAAATACACACAAACACATACACACACACACACACACTTTAATATGTTTGACAACTTTCCTGCTAATAATGATCTGGGTATGTGTCTTTCTTCCAGGTTACAACATAAGTATCCTTGGGGACATAAGTATCCTTGGGGAATCATTGGGTTCTTCCACTGGGGCAAATACTTTCAACTTATCAACCTTTATATTAGCTAAACTTTCTGCTATCTCAAATCACAGGACTGCTCTGAACTTGTCTTT
>PVKC010040501.1:0-12325 GCA_004027635.1 Crocidura indochinensis | reverse complement strand
AGAAAGAAGGGATGAAGGAAAGAAGAGAGAAAAGAAAAAACAGTTATTTGGGGCCAGAGCAATAGTACAGTGGGTAGGGTGTCTCTGCCTTGCATGCAGCTGACCTGTGTTGAATCCCAGGCATGCCATGTCATGAATACTCCTTGAGCACTGCTGGGTGTGGGCAAAATACCCTCTCCCAAAAAAAGAAAAAGAAAAATTAGGGGCCAGAGAGATAGCACAGCAGTAGAGTGTTTGCCTTCACGCAACCAACCCAGGATAGATGATGGTGGTTCGAATCCCAGCACCCCAAAATACCGGCACTCCATATGTACCCCAGAACTTCTAAGAGCGATTTCTGAACGCAGAGCCGGGGGTAACCTCAGCACTACCAGTTGTGACCCAAAAAACAAACAAAACAAAACAAAAAATAAAAAAGAAAGAAAAATTAAAGTATTATTTTTGTGCCAGAGCAATAGCACAATGGGGAGGGCGTCTGCCTTGCATGTGACCAACCTGAGTTGGATCCCAGGCATCCCATGATTTCTGAACACAGAGCCAGTAGTAACCCTTAGCACCGTTCAGTGTGCCCCTTCCCCCAACCCCCCCCAAATAAAATTGTAGTGTTGAAAAAAAGTCTGGGATGGGGAGAAATTCCAGGATAAATCACTTGCCTTGCATGGGTAATATCTGATTAGATCCCTGGCACTTTATATGATCCCCTGGACATCACCCGGGGTCTCTCCTGAACAGAGAGAACAGAGCACTTCACCTCCAGATGTGGTTCAAAATCAAAGCAAAAAACATAATCACAAGGAAAACCTGAACTTTAAGGAAATTCTTTATACTTATTTTGGATTTTTTAAAATTATAGATGAAGTGGGGGATATACCACAATCTTTTTAGTGTTTACTCTTCCAAAAATTTTAGTTGAGTTCTATGTACATTGTAAATCACCATAAATTTTGCATATTCAGAATAAAGTAATGAAAATAATACACATATTATTTATGCTTTTTTCACCGTGCATATGTTCTCGTCCAATGTCTTCTCTTGGCAAAAACAACAGCAATGCACATAACTGCTAGAAAGCAGTTCTCATACATTGGACGTAGGCCAGTATGTCTTATCAGTCAACACCACTACTATATCATTAACGCCCTCCAGCTGTACTAAAAGATTACATAGTAAGGTCCCAGAACAATCAGAAGTAAATTATATTACTTATGGAATTTACTGGCATAACGGGATATTCAAATTTTTCCATAGGACATTTCTAAATATATTTAATAAATCAATTTCTTGTGTTGCAGGTCACGCTTGATTCACAATTCAAATTTAGTTATCTAAGAAAGAGCTCAGAATTTTGTGTTGTTTTTTTTCCCCACAGCGATTCATTAAAACCACTGCCAGATTCTTCCAGCTTCACGACTATCCAGCTTTTTGGGGTGTATTGTGTTGCTGATAGTCCTAGTATAGAATTCCAGGAGCTAGATAGAACTGTTCCATGAGGTTATGTTTGGCAGATATTAGTACTAATTTATTAGACCTATTTTCTTTCTCTGTTTTTCCATTTGGTTTCATTTTCAACTACTGGGTGCATAAAGCAATAGTGTCCAGTATGTTTAAGAGCAAACAACATTAAAAAATTGTGAATTAGTCTCACAGAGCTAAAAGGAAATTAAAAATACAAAGACGAATGGTGTGTGAGAAACAGTGCGATTAGGAAAACTTCTTGAGACAATACCTCCACCCTCCCAGAGGAAAAAAAAAAGTCACACCTGAGAACTCTGGGCATAAAAACTAAAAATCTAATCAGAAAATCCTTCCCAAGATCTATTTAGATTTTTTGTTTTGCTTTCATGTTCCTCCGTAGCTTGATTCCCTTCCCTTAAAGAAATAGAATGTTTCAGTTGCCAGTTCCATTCGAATGTACCTAGATACCAAATAGACATTATTTTGGTAAAGCCCAAACCAGAGACTTTCCATCTCGGTTGTCAATTGGGGGGCGAGGGGAGCCCCCACAGCGACGACTGTGGGCCCTGGGCTAACGTTAGTGAGTTCGCCTGTGGCAGGTGCGAGCGAAGTGGAGGCCCGGCGGGGCCTGGGCCGAGCGAGCTGAGCTTCCTCGCACCGAGCGCGCCCGCTAGGCCCGGGCGCCCCAAGTAGCTGGAAAGCCCGGCGGGGAAGAGAAGGGGAAAGAAGGGGAGACTCGCTTCGCCCCAGCTGAAAGAGGCCAGGCCCAGCGTCTCCCTCGGCCAGCGCGCTCTTTCCCCTCCCCACCCGGCGCGCGGCCGCGCCAGACGGGCTGCAGAGGCCAAGAGCCCCGCGGCGGGGGCAGAACGCGCGCTCCAGCCGGAGCCAAAGGCGGCCGGGCCGGGCCGACGGCGGCGGGGACCGGTGCGAGCCGGAGCCCGAGAGCGCCGGAGGGAGGCGGGAGGAAAGGGCGCGGAGCCGCGGGGCGTGGCGAAGGCGCAGGCAGCGCGAGCGCGCGCGCCACCGGGGCAGGCAGGCAGGCCGGCAGGCAGGCAGGGGGCGTGCCGTGGGCGGGTCCCGGCCTTCCCGCTCCCGCGGCGCTGCGCGAACTCGGCCGTGCCTCCTTAAAACTCTGCCGTTAAAATAGGGGCGGGTTTTTCAACTCAAAAAGCGCTCAATTTTTTTCTTTTCAAAAAAAGCTGATGTGGTCGGAAAAAAAAAAAGAGAGAGAGAAACCGGCACCGCAGTTCTCTTGCAGCGGCTCCAGACGCTGGAAGGCGATGGTTGGAAAAAGCCAGAAAAGGGAGGGAAAGGAAAAATAAAAAAGAGCAGTAAAGAAGAGGACCGGGCTACGAGTGTCTGTGGGTTGGAGGCAGTCTTAGAACCGGCGGCGATTTAGGGGTTCGGGTGGGGCGGGGGGAAACCGGCTACAAAAGAAACTGTCACTTGGAAGCCGGCGCCGCAGCTCGGAAGGACGCAGCTGGCTCCCTCCCGGACACAGCTGGCTGGCGGTCGCTGCCCACCGGGCGGCTGAGTCTTGCAGCAGGCTGTGCACAGGCCGAGGGCGTCTGATTTGCAGGCGCTGAGCGAAGTGAGTGGCACCGGACTCTCCTGGCAGACTCGGAACTTTGGCCCGGCTTCTCGGGGACCCTCCCGATCTCCGGAGGCGCCCCCCGAAAACCTGCGAAGGAAGCGAGCCCTGCAGGAGGACGGCGGCGGCTCCCGGGAGCGTCCTGCCCACTCCAGGAGGAAGTCTGCACCGGGCTGGATCCTCGTAGGCGGGAAGTCACCGCGGGCTGCCCGAGCGGTGCCCGGGCGATGCTGCCAACCGCCGCCTGCCCCTGATCGCCTCTCCTCTCGGCTTGCCCGCCCCGCCTCGACACTGCCCGGGACCCGGTGGAGCAGGGGGAGCCGGGCCGGCATGAGCGACTCCCCGAGGGCCCGCCGAGCGCCCGGCCGTCCCCGGAGACGCGCGCGGCGGAGCCTGGCTCCCACGGCCTCGGAGGCTCCCGAGCCTTCTGCCCGCGCCGCGGTAGCCTTAGCCCGGAGGAGCTGCTTCGGGGCGCGGGTCTAACTAAGGCTCCCGGGACTCCCCGAGAAGCCGAGGCCCCCGAGGAGCCCTTAGGACCCGCGAGACTGGAGGGCGACGGGTCTGGGCTCCGCCGATCTTGGGGCGGTCGCTGCTAGCCACCCCCCGGAGCGCGGCAGCATCCAGCACCCACCCCAGCGGAGGACTCGGCCGGACAGACGGATGGAGCAGGAGCCCTCCCGCCCAGGACCTGCCCTGCAGTTGTGCGTGGCTCGCGCCACTCCAGGCACCCCCGTGACCCAGGGTGGGTTCATGACTTTTTTTTCCCTCTCCCACCCCACCCCAAATGCCTTTTATTTTTTCTTTTAGGGGGTCTTTTCTGACCCTCCCTCTAGTTTCCTTTAAAGCTCCGGACCAGCGCTTTTCTTTTTCGCAGAGATCCGTGAGCTTAGGTCCAGGACAGCTCTTCCTTGCCTGTCTTTTTTTTTCCTTACGTCCAGAGTGATTGACCAGGAATTCTTTGGTGCATCCCTCTAGTTGCTTCGCTGGATTTTTCTTCCTAGGGGTTAACGCCTAAAAAAAAAAAAAGCGAGAAGCGCAGCCCCTCTCCTAATGGCTCAGTTTTGCTGAATAATCACGTGTGAATCGAGGGGCGGGCTTTTGGCAGACGGATCTTACTAGTATTTACTACCAAGCTCTACTCCAGATTAACCATCCCAGTCCTTCTGTCAGTCTCCGATGCCATCATGCAGCCCGGTTAGGAGAAAAGAAAAGGGGAAGACACGACAACCAAAAAAGCAACTAATCCATCTTTTCCCCCCCACCTTCACCCCGATCGTCAGGACCCTAAAAGAATGGCCGAGCCTTGGGGGAACGAGTTGGCGTCCGCAGCTGCCAGGGGGGACCTAGAGCAACTCACTAGTTTGTTGCAAAATAATGTAAACGTCAATGCACAAAATGGATTTGGAAGAACTGCGCTGCAGGTTGGTATCCAGAGGGGGGGGGGGGAAACAAGTCCACAATGTTGCTTACGTGACCTAGATTTCTAAATAACAGCTTTTAAGCCTTGTAGGGGTACAAGATTTCACTGTCTTTCAATCTAGTGGGTTGCCATATTTTATATCTTTAAGTGGATCCAGCTCCCCAAAATGACGTACTTTGAGAAAAATCGTCAAATCCAATAACATCGTCCATATCAAGTGAGTTCCAGGTTTGGTCTTAATGTTTGAAATGTTTTTTTGTGACGGTGGGGATTTTTAAAGTAATCATAGCAGCGCCGAGGAGTTTTGCTTTGTTGCTGTTTTTTTTTAGACGGCTCTGTAAACATTATGATTATTATTTGAAGCAAATACACTGCTATTAGTGGTTTCCGTACTTTGCTCCAGTAATTTACTTTAATGTTAATTTTCTTGACTACTAGTAAGGGTGTTTTTCCTTCAACTGCTTCTAGTTTTGACAAACGACCTTTTTTTCCCTGGTTGGGAATGGGTGGCCTGGGCTCGGGGACAGGATGTACATTTCACAGTTAATATAATAAAAACCCACCCCTTCAGGACTGAGGAGACATAAAAAGTGAAATTTTCTACACAGAGTCCTTAGTTTTTAGTGTATTTTGTCTCTGTGGTCCTGCCGTGGTAGGTTCTAATTTTCAATAGATTTACAAGCAACAATAGAAACATACCCAGCTGCCAAGTATTGTACTGATTATTATTTTTCCTCCTCTGAGCCTTATCATGTAACTTAGTTGAAGACAGAAAAAAGGAAAATGGCAAAGTATCCTCAAGTAGTTGCTTTGTTAGATTTCTGGTAATAGCCTATGATCTATTCTTATTTGGAAATGCAACACTCAAAGCTGTTGTTGTAAATCCACTGGGGGAGAGGGTTTTTAGAGTGCTTTTTAGTTTTGTTAAGATTTACAAATGAGGCGAAGTGGTAAGCAATATACTACTAACGGATCGTGTCCATAAAGTCTGTACATTTTAAATCACAATACACCAACCCTGCAAAAATGTCAGTATTAAGGAAGCTTATTCATAGATTCTGAATTTTTATCTTGTTATATCAGGTAGATTAAATGGGAAACAGATTCTTTTTTTCTTTTCCTACCTGGAAGTTTTTCAACAGGTTTGGTGGTGATACAAATTTTAATATATATAAAAAAGTTTCCTTTTGAAAGCTTACAATATATAAATCTCACAAAGAATGAGCTCCTTCTCTCACAAAGCATATCTTAGAGAAGTTTTGCCGAACAGGAAGACTGGGAGAGTTAATACTTCAAAAAGAAAAGTTTTGTCAAACATTTTTTAATACAACTCTTCTTGTTTATATTAAACATACTTATCTAGATACTAACACCTACTTATTGTGACTTAATACTAGTACTAGTAGAGATATAATGAAACACACAAACAGGACTCTCGAGGCTTTATTTTCAGTATATATAATCCTGACTCTGACATTTCCTCATAACTCAAGAAAAAAAGTTTCTTTCTAAACAATTTCCAATATAATTATTTTATGTGGAGAGAAAGCATTTTTTCAGCAAGTATGTTAATTTAACTCAAATGAAAAAACTTTTCTCCTCTACCTAGCATAAAGATTTTAATCAAGATTTTATCAAAGGCCTTACTCGGACATTAGCTCTACAGAGATCTAAGGTGTGTCTCTTGTTTTTGCCAGCCTGACTCTTTGGAGGAATATTTTTGTGATAAAAATTAGATTGCTAATTTTTCGTATTCCAAAAGCATACCTCCTTGAAGTTAATTGAAAAAGTATGCATCATTTTTACCTACCACCCCGAATGAAGGCTAAAAGTCAGCCTTGCTTTACCAATAGGGAAGCTTAATATCTTGGCCACGTCTATAGTTTTTATATATAAAATGTTATTCTTTCTAAATATATTTGTTTATGTTACTTAATTTGTGACTTAAAACATTATAAATAAATGGGTCAACCTTGTTTTTTTAGTGGATCATGAGTTATACAAACATTTGAGCCTTTATTAGACAAACTACTTATAGATGATTGAGATTATTATTAATATATCTACATATAATGCAATGTGTTTAAGGGCCAACATTTTTGGCATGTCCACGAGATTTTTTTTTATAACTAGATGTAAGTTATGATTGCATGCTACTCTACAAGGTATTTTATAATTATGAGAGCCTAATAGAGACCTCTCATTAGAGTGAAATTATTAAAACAACAGCAGACAAGTCTTAGCCATGCAAATTGTTTGTATGCTCATAACATTTAATATACTTGGTGTTTAAAATGTTCACAATTTACAAGTAGTTATTTCTAAATGCCTGATAAATATTGCAAAGGGAACTAAGATGAGATCACCAATAGATCATTAAATGGATTTAAACCAGATGGCAAAACTACTTGTGAGTCAAAATACACATTAAAGATCTTACTTTCTCTTCTTTTGATCACTTGATTCAGGTACTTAAAATTTCTAAGAAACTCTGATACAGTAAGATGACTGTTTCACTCAAGTATAGTCTATCTTATAAAATACATGGCTTCGTGAATTTAGATGTATCAGTATCATAAGCAAAGCAGAACTGTTGTTTATTTAATACTTTAATAATTGGTAACACCTAAAATTTTCAAGCAAAGTATTCTAAGCACTGAACATATTTAGTGGCAAATATGAAATAACTCGTAAATAAAAATGTTGTTCACAAAACACTTGAATATTTGGGCCTCAATTTGGAACTAACATTGTTGGTTAATCATTTAAGAAAATACTAGGTCTGGATTTTTAATAGGTTGCTTTTACATGAGGTGATGTGATCTGATGTGTGGAACTCTTCTTTGGAGGTTTAAAGAAACTCCTTAACATAGAAATATTTAAAGTAACTTGTATTCACAATTGATTTTCTAAAACTAATACCATAGGCCATTTTTTATGAGCACGAACAAGCAAACAGAAGAAACTTCTTATTTAAAAATGAAGTTTCATTTAATAAATGCATGAAGTTGATAACATTTCATGGGAAATAGAGAACTGATCTGACAGTGAAATTTGCACAAGTTAGACTAGTTCTGTTTCTTTTTCAATTTATCCTATCTCCTATTTTTACCATCTAGTACTGTCTTTCCCCCAAACAGTCCTTCAAACATCATATGGGCCCTCCCCAAGTACTCCTTTACCAAAAAGGGTTACATAAAGAAGAAATGTCTGTTTTTTAATTTGGTTATTATGATTATTATTATCATTATTGTAGCAGGAGCACTTGAAGGATTCTACCTTTTTTACTTGTTTCTAGGTTATGAAACTGGGAAACCCAGAAATTGCCAGGAGACTACTACTTAGAGGTGCTAATCCCGATTTGAAAGATGGAACAGGTTTCGCTGTCATTCATGATGCGGCCAGAGCAGGTTTCCTGGACACTTTACAGACTTTGCTGGAGTTTCAAGCTGATGTTAACATCGAGGATAATGAAGGGAACCTGCCTTTACACTTGGCTGCCAAAGAAGGCCACCTCCCCGTGGTGGAGTTCCTTATGAAGCACACAGCAAGCAAAGTGGGGCATCGGAACCATAAGGGGGACACGGCCTGCGACCTGGCCCGGCTTTACCGCCGGAACGAGGTCGTTAGCCTGATGGAGGGAAACCAGGTGGAGGGAGCTGTGAATCTGCCCTGAATGTGGGGAGGGCTCTCCCACACAGCCTTCTGTTTTGTTAGTAATTAGTTTGGTTTCTTCTTTTAATATTTGTTCAGTTCAGTTTTGCCCTATTTCAAGCATATAGTTAAACCTTCTGAAACTGCTAATTGGAAATTCTACTACAAGATAATGAATATATTTAAGCAGCATATTTTCGCCCGCAAAATCCTAATTTCTAACATATAACTGCAAATAGCTTTGGCTTTCTTCTGAATATTTTATCTGGTCTTTTTCTGCCTTTCTCTTTGTCAGTCTCAATATTCAATTCAAGACCCAAATTAGAAAGCTTGTTTTTTTAAATGTTTGTCCTGATGCTTCTATAGTCCAATTAAAACATTTTTTTTCAAAACAGAACTTTTTACTTCTGTGATTTCCACTCCTTAACATTCATAACTTGCAACCTACTAAGGATACTATACAAACTTTCATGTTTTAAAGTCTCAAAATTAGAAAAAGTAGAACTGTTGCAACTGTAGTCATTCTATTAATGATTCAGTTACTCTTTGCTTATGATTTTACTTTGTACCTAATAGTTATGCTTTAAAACAATAAGAACACTTAAAATATAAAATCTGAAATTATTAAAATGTGAATTATATAATGTGGAGTCCTCTTTTCTTAGTTAACTTGAATAACTGAAAGATAGAGTTTAGAAGTAGTGATCTGAAAACAAAGATATGCTTTTCTCTGAAAGCTATTCTAAAAAAGAAAAGCTATTAAATATGCTTCCTAATTCATATTTTAAAATCACAAAATGAAACCATTGGAACCAAAAGCATACTAAGATGGAACACTCTTTTTTTCCTCTCTTAAATTTGAAATGAAAAAGTATAAAATGTTTATGTATTGAAATATAATGCAAATGCTAATTTTAGGCGATATAAGTTTTATCCAGAACATAATAACATTACAATAGGGTCATAATAGTTTAGATATAGGCATTTTAAGGACATAATAATGGACTCTAAGGATAAAGGGGCTACTATTCTTACATACTTGGTACCTATAAAACTTTTTTGTAAAAATAGGATGTTTTATGATTGGGTTCAACTTAAGCCTTTTAAAAATTAGTGAAATACACATCGAGTCACTAAGAGAATTTCCCAGCTGAACTTAACGCCACTATTTAAAATTTTTTTAAAAAACCTTCAATACAATTATCATTTATAAACGTGTAAATACTTTATTCATCATCTCTCACACGAACAAAGGTGAACATGTCAAAGTTTATTCCTGCTTCATTAGCTCCTTGCCCTTGCTCCAAAAAAGAATAAAACACTTCCAGGGTTTTTTGAAGGACAGACATGGTTCTGATACCTGTCCTAACAAGGACTGGAATGATTGTAAGCAAGCAGATTTCAATAATTCTCATGATAGCATGAAATAATATAGGAAAAGCATTTTATCTTTTTCATTTAGAGCTAAATTTCAGATTAAGTGTAACAAACAAAATTTCATCTGCCACCTGTGGTTACTGAGTAAACTTATTTTTGACACATATGAAACACTTAAACACTTAAAGTTTATGGGGAGGGTGGACACTGAAATGTTTTTGAAGGAAAAAGTGTATTTTGAGTTTTAAAGCTAGAACCAATATGTAGAATGCATCGAGTAAATATTTTCTAAACATGAGACTGTTACTAAAAATCAAGATATTTCTTGCAAGTTGCAGCTGTAAAAAACGGACGCTTGTGAATTTAAAATCTGAAATAACTGTTTCAATATCTGTGAAGTCATCATTGAACTTGCTCTTGAGAGATTTCACATATAAGACAGCATATTCATAAATACCAAGAGAAATGCAACTGCAGTAGCTTTGTTCTCGGGGAGCTGAAGCACAGTTAAGAGGAATCTCCATTTTTTTTTTCATCATCCTGAAATTTGAAATTTGTTGGGCACGAAAAACCACCACCTTTCACTGGTTCATCTCAGGAAATGAGCTAGCTAATTTAAATATTTTAGAAATGAGTTATATGGTCCTCTCTAGGAAATATGAAAATACCCTTGTACAGTTTCTCAAAAACCTCAACAATATTCACGAAGGCTTTTGAATATGTGGAAATGTGTAGAACGGAAGAAATTAAGCCCCAGGTGCGGTGGGGCTTAGTGGGGTCTAATTTACAGTAAGCAGAGGCGGAGGTGGGTGAAGGTCTAAATTTATCCCTTGCTGAGTGGAGATACAAGCGTGGATGAACAGAGTGACAAGAGGCCCAGGGCTTGACACTAGGGAACCGATGGAGGGAAGTAGGTGAGCTGCGCTCGCTCTAAGTTTCAGTCCAACTGGTCCGCTTCCACCAGGCGAACCTTATGAGCAGCCTGGGGCCAGGAATTTGAATCCGAGCTGAGATCTGGGGTAGGGAAAAGCACTCATCGGACCAAGTGAGTCCACCTTCTGGTCCTGAGTCACTGAGCAAAATGCAGTTTAGCATCATTGGGTACTCAATAGTTTTCTAACGGACCCAAAGCGTCTCATTATGTTGTGGTGAATACAAACACCTAAACACCGGGCTGGACGTCCAATAAATATAAGTATTCTTCCTCGGGAAAGCGATTCAATTTGTAATTATAAATTCCTCTTATCGTGTTGATCAAAAGAACCTTGTGGAACTGAGTCGTTTCGAAATCTCAGTTCCCAAAAAGGTGCTTTGGCTGCTGCCAGGGTAGAAGGGATTCTCGAGCCAAGGCAGAGAGCCCGGGTGCCCGCAGCCTTTGCGAACGGCCCTCTGCGACCTGCAGCCTAAGGTTAGGAGGGAAAGTCCCTCTCCACGTCTCTCGGGAGTGCTTGGGTTTGACTCTGCATTTCCAAAACAAAACCAGACCCACGGAGGGACGTAGTGAGAGGCAGGAGAACCATCTTCCAGTCTCAGCACCCACTCCGTCCATCAGCCACCCCAGTCCTCCTCAAAAAGGCTGCAAAGACATCTCAGCGTCCTTTCGAAACCCTCCTGACCCCGAATGACACCTCCCGGCTCCCTAAAAGCGCTGCAGCTGGAGCCCAGAGTTCCCTCCGGGGCGCAGCTACGAAGCCCGGGGCGGGGAGTGGGGGGAGCTGCAAAACCGTTAGCTCGCGATTTTTTTTCCTCCCTCCCTCCCTCCCTCCCTCACGCTTAGAGTTTCTTTTTCTCTTCCTGTCCAAAATATTTCAAATCTCCGCGCCTTAAATAACAGTCTCCTTCTTTGCTCGAGTTCGTTCCTTCGGCAGGTTTGGCCGCCCCGCTTGGGTTGGAGCCTCCGCCCTCCCCGGCGGGCCCAGAGGGCGCCTCAGGACAACCGACGAGCCCCTGAGCGCTGCCCCCAGGCCCGGCCCAGCCAGTCGGCCAGCCAGACAGACAGCCAGCCTGTCTGTCAGTCAGTCTGTCAGTCAGTCAGTCAGGCTGAAGTAGCCACAGCCCACTCTGGCCGGGCACGGCCTCGCCTGACCCGGCCGGCTCTTCTTTCTGGTCCGCACCCGGGGCCGACTCAGGCCGCCCCCCGGGCCGGGGCCGGGGCCAGGATTGCTGTCAGCTTCCCCAGCTCGACCTCCCTTTGCGCCCCGGACTTTGGAGCCTGGTCCTGGGGAGGTTTTGCTTTTGGAGCCTGGCCGTCCAGGAGCTGCTGCGAGCTAGGCCGCCGAGGCCAGTGCGCCCGGGAAGAGGCCGGTGGGGCCCGAGGCGGCCCAACCCGCAACCCGTGGGTCACCTCGGAGGCGCCCTCGGAGCGAGCGAGTGGGTGAGTGCGTGCGAGCAAGGCGGCCTCTGCCCGCTCGGCACGACGCGGAGCGGCCCGAGGGAGGTGGGAGCCAAGTGGGGGGCGGGCCCGGCGCCTCGCAGCCGGCCGTGGGTCGAAGAAACCCTCTGGGCGGCTGCGGTGGCCCGGGCACAGGCGAGCGGCCGTCCGTCCCCAGGGCTGCTGCCGGTGACCTGCGTGGCTGAGGACTGTGAGTCCTCGGCCGAGGTGAGCTGGCGCTGGGTGCGGCGGCTGGAGCGGCTCCATACCCCGGCCCGTGCCAGCCGGCGCTGCGCTCGCTCCGCTCCTCCCCCGTCCGTGACAGCCGAGGGCAAATCGGGTTCGGAGCCGCGCGCCCAGCTAGCTTGGCTACTTGCGAGCTTCTCCGCTCCACCGCGCTTAGGACGGCGGGGCTTGGGAAGTGGCGCTCAACTGTGATTCTCTCCCCCCCCCCCCC